>JAPMOQ010066847.1:13376-25994 GCA_026543055.1 Argiope trifasciata | reverse complement strand
TATAATTGGAGATATTAATCAATTTTGTAGCAATAAATGTACAATAATAAAAATTTAACTTCAGATGTTACTCAACTGCAGTCATGACACTTTATTAATTAATTAAAGTAAGATATAATTCTTTTTCAAAAACAGAAATTTAACAAATTATAATCATATTTTGATACAAGAGAAAAATTCTGATTTGCCAACTAGAACAATGCATTTCATTTAATAGACCACGATTATTTTTCGTAAAGAAGATAAATTTAAATAAATTATAGCAATCAAAATAATAATTGTTTTTATATACATGATATAAATAACCCATTTCCTTTCAGATCGCGTAGGTAAATTATGAAAGGAGAATTATACACAGTGCTGCCGTACAACATCTCAAAATGGATTTTATATTCATGATTATAGATATTTTATGATAACTTGTGGAATTAAACTGTATTTTGGAATATATTTAAAAATATTCAAAGAAACAAAATATTTGCTAACTCAATCAGAAATTTCTAAAATAATGTGGAAACTCCTGGTATAGTGAAATCATGAAAGTTCACAAGATAGCATTAATATTCTCCGATTACAAATAGAATATTAAGCAGATAATAGTATTAAAAAAGTTTACTAAAATGAAAAATTAATAAAAAAACAAAAATAGATTGTTAGTTTTATTTACAAACTAGCTGCCTTTGGTGATCAGCTGGTCTGCCAATTTTACTGCTGTTTAAAATTATCAGTAAAATACTTTATGTAATGTCATTGCCAATTAAATGCTTGATGTGACTTGTCATTGACAAATAAATACTTTCTGCAAATTGTCTTTAAGATTCAAATTTTTATAACCATATAATTCACTCTTGCAATTATAAAGGTCTTAAGCCCATATTGTACTATATGTCTCTCTAATTATCTGTCAGCTCTCACAAAATTTCAACTTTAATTTAAAGTGGAAATGATTAAACTGCAAATTGATATTAAAGCATTTTTTTTACCGAAGCCAAGCAATTTTTATTTAATATAGTAAAAGAGAAGTATTATGTGTACTACTGAATAATTTATATAATATTTCAAGAATTATTCAACAAAAATTACTTAATTATAAAATTTCTGTTTTAGATTTATTTACTTTCAAAAGGATTTAAATGATGTGAATAACAATACTTTGTCTTTTTTTGTCCATAAACATAATTAAAAATTATTATGTTTAAATTTTAAACATCATTTGGCGATAAAGAATCATATTCTACTAAATGATTTGACACCTCAACTTTCAAATAAATGAAGGTTTCTATATTCTGCTGTCAAATTTGATTGACTTATGAAGTTTTGAATATAAATTTTTGGAACATTCAACACTTTCATTCTTAGGCCAGTCAATCTTGAGAAATTCTGGGCGTTGGTTGGGTATTAATGAAGTGGTTTATAATTACTCGTTTTTATTGAATAGTGATCTTCAAATAATCATAAATTTTTCAGTTTTAGAGACTGATTTGATTGAAGTTTATCTCTTTTTATTTAAAAGCTAAACATTCTTCATTTTTGGAAACCTTTATAGACTCATTTTACTTACTATATAGTTATTTACTTCTTTCAGACCTTTTTTATAAATGCATTTCCATTATTAAAGTTTTACAAATTAGCCATTGGACCTTGAATTGAAAAAATTAGTATAATAAATCAAGTCTGTCTTAATAGAAGTTTTTTCGGAAGTTATAGCCAGAAAACATCGAAATTTAGTTAGTTAATTCAAATTCTGAAAAAAACAAATTCGGAAACAGGGCTTCGAGGTGCACATTCAGGCCTCAAGAGGATTTAAATGATTTATCTACCAAATTTGGCAGCTGTAGGTCCAACGGTCTGGCTGTAGAGCGCCAACACACACACATTGAGCTTTATTATACGTATAGATAATAAAGAAAAAATATGTTGAGATTGAACATCGGTCACTAATTATTTCACAAAATAAAATAAACATTTTTAAATACAATCATGAATAATGTCTGAAATCACATGGAAAGAGGAAATAATGTGTGGCACATACTTTTCTTTTCATCTTCGATAACATTCACTAAAATTCTGGTATTACTGTCACTACTTGCTTTAGCAGCATAATTTGCCTTTACACTATGTGCTCGTAGAAAATTCTGAACCGGCCTGAATCTACAAAACATAACTATCAATGTTTCGTTTATGAATTGTATAAGCAATGTGATCTAACTTAAGTTAGTAGTTTCGAAATTACTACTATAATCTCGCTACTCAATCAGAAATGAAAAGCAAAAAGTAAATAAACCTATACTGCCAGATTCAAAAAATAAGACAAACTAAAATCTGCTCAGATAATGTCATGAAAATCGAAAGCAAACTAATTCCAAAAAACAACCAATAATTAATTTCACAAATCCAGTAAAATTAGGGGAAAAACATATTTTTCCAATATGAATGTATGTCTATCTATCTAGATCTATATCTATCTCTCTCTCTCTCTCTCTCTCTCTCTCTCTCTCTCTCTCTCTCTCTATATATATATATATATATATATATATATATATATATATGCCTAGGTTTTTTTTTACAGAACATTTTTTATGCCATTTCAAATAAAATATGAAATATCTCTGTCATTCTGTCATATGCTTCTCATATTTTGGAAACTAACAGAAATTGATAGAAAATTTTCATATCTAAAATCTTATAGCTTTGATCACTCCAGGAAGATTCCATTACGAATATCTCAAGCTTTAGCCAACAACAAACATCGCTGGCATCGACGTAACTTCTTATCTTTTTCTTTCAAGAGTGGGGGAGAGGCATAAAATTTTTTAAAAAATCCGTTCTCTGTTTATAGATTACGAGAAAGCGGCATATTCAAACTGAAGAGTGTTAGATAAAAGTACGAGCGTAGTCTGAGAATAATTTGTCAGAGCATATTATCAGATTCTTTTAATAAAGTGGTCTCTTCACATTGCAGCATATTTTTTTATGTGTAAAGGATTTATTTTAGTTAAACATTTTTGTTTCTCCTAACTTCGTGAATAACTATTCATCTATTATGACTCCAGACTACTCACATCACATACACTATTATCCAAGAAAGTTCTATGCATGCTTTAATAACTAAGTGAATGCAATGAGGCATATAAGGGACTAATCAGTTGTACTGTATTGTTAATATTATTTTCGAAATTCTTTACAGTTTGCTGAAGCACAATAATTTGGCATTTTCTATTTATAATAATAGTTGATTGAAATACTTTTCCAAAAGAAATTTTTTAATATGCAATTATTTATTTATATTTTTTTTAATTTCCTTTATTTACTTTCATTTTATTTTTGAACATTAAATAATTTTATTTTAAATAAATAAATAATTCGAAAATTAAAAACTGTCTGATCACTTCAAGTAAAACACATAAAAATTACTAATAAACTGTTTGTTGCTTATCCTCCTTGGATTGAACACCAATTCAAACCAAGTTCACGATAGCGGGAAAAGAGAGTAGCTGCTGAGCACCCGACGGCAGAAGTCATACTTTAGCTCATATGAAGACACCACTTATACAATCACTTGCACAACTCCTTTTTGCGGAGTGGGAGCTCTTTCACTCACCCCACAGATAGAATGCAGGATAAAGAAAACCGGGTCCAAACCCGCGAAGTCTTGTGAAAGACACGCTACCCGTAGACCAGAACGCCGGGAAATAATATGCTGTAATTGTTAAGAATATAATTTAAAGTACTATCATCACAACGTTGATTAAAATGAAGGACTTTGGTCCCAACAATGATTATATAACAATACAGTAATATTTAAACTGTTTCACTGCTGTAAGCAAATGTTATATATATTTAAAGATTTTCCAATTATAAAAATATTACGGAAGTAAAAGCTAATTAGGGAATGAATTCATCTTATCTGATTAATTTTCTGTTTCTGCTTTAAAGTAATACTTATGGTGATGAAATAATATTTAGAATGAACAATTTTTACTTGCCCCCATTTGAGTTATGTAGATCAAAGAGTTGCGGTTTTCAAAGGAATCGATCACCAGATTTCAATGAATTTTCACATTCTGCTCCCAAAACTGCTATTTAAAGTTACATCTGTCTGTCAAAAATGAAATGAGTTGAAAGGCTAAAATTTGTTAAGTGAGTTTTACAGCAAAAATCATTAATTTGATTTTTTTAAACCATATTTCCAAAAACAGAAACAGCGATTGTTGAATGTTATAGATAGCAATAGGATTTATTTCTGCGAAATTTTTTCTTCGCTATCTTTATTTCCAAGCAATGAATTTCTAGAAAGGACATTGTTCTTTCCCTTATACAAGTTTGATTTTCTATTCTACGCCATTGAAAAATTACATTTGCTAAAAAGACCATATTTACAAGAATAATTTTAGTTTGCATTTTATTATTAATAAAATGAATATGATACATTTTAATTGTTGCGCCTTTTTACATGATTATTATTAATCATGTTCAATAAGAATACATTTTATATGTTAACTGATTAAATAATTGTATAAACCGGTAACATTCGGCCAATCAATGAAAACGGTTCCAGTTCCTTGAATATTGGTTGCAGATACATGTTTTCATGCTGTAAAGGATGCAGATATGTTTTGGGTTGATTAAAAATTGCATCGGTTTTCTTTCTTTCATTTTTTTTAATAAATACAACTCTTGATTTTTATATTGCCCTACACACAAA
Source organism: Argiope trifasciata (assembly GCA_026543055.1). Lineage (NCBI taxonomy): Eukaryota > Metazoa > Arthropoda > Arachnida > Araneae > Araneidae > Argiope > Argiope trifasciata. Next base: position 21,289 of record JAPMOQ010066847.1, on the reverse strand, counting down.
AACATCAAATGAGTAAAATATTTCCTATGCATTGGTAAGTCGATGATCCGGAAAAATAATTAACTCCTATTTTCCAAGCTCTCTCAAAAAATTAAATTCTTATGGAAAAATTGCTTCTCAGCGGTTATATACCACATATATCACACAAAAAAAGGAAAACAATAACTGTTATACAAGAAAAAAAATCTAATGTTGAAAGTACGTGTTCTTTGAAGTAATAATATTTCCCTCAGAGATTTAGAGCTTGTTCAAAATATTTTGTACCTACACCAAACCAATGTGCATTCGTCTGATAACTGTTTTGTACATTTGGTGAAACTCATTTCAGGATATTATTAAAATTTGTAAAAATTATTGCGAAGCCCACATCAGAAGTCGGCATGACATTAACGTATATACTTCATTTCATTATTGCATTAATATGCTTTTCAATAATAATAAAAAATTCTCAGTATTGATTCTGCAAACAAGCCCGTGAAATTTTGTGATGTTTTTCTTGCAGCATATTTTTTTAATTGTGAAGATAAAACTGATCACAGACAAGCCTTTCTGCATCTAATTATTTTCAATGATCCTAAAAACATTTTGAATTTATGACTGAATTTCTGGAATCTCATTAAGTTTATATTACTCGGAAACTTTATACATGTAACATTGAAAAATGTTCCTTACATATTATTTTAGCTTTAATAATTGGTGAGGAACATTTAGTTCCATCGATTTTGCATATGATATCTGAATAATATGCGCTTTTTACCTTCTCGTATACATAGCATATAGAAAGTATAGTAATCATTAAAAAAATTATATTCGATATTTTGACGAATTTATACGTTTTAGAACTCTCTAAGTTTGAGAAATAAATTTTTAGAAAATGTCTGCCTGTTACAATGATAAAATTCTTTGAACAAGATGGAAGACATTTTTTTTTTTTTTTGCTGTCTTTACACCAAATTTGTAAATTTCTATCGAATTGGAAGCAAACTCAGTTCAGAGAAAGTCTGCTTGTCTGTTTGTTCGAATATAATTACAAAAGGAAGAGAGCTAGATGGATAAAATTCGATACACACATTTAACATCTATAGTGTAGATGCTTGTCAAATTTTCAGTTAAATCCAACAAGTGGTTGACCACCTGTCGATATGTTCTATCAGATATAAACGTAATAACTGAAAAATGCAATGAGTTAAATATATTTAATTTGGGATTGAGTTTTGTGACTAAAAATGTAACTTCTTGATAATTTTTTTGCAGCAATTGATTAAAAAAGTATCTAAAAATACATATTCATTATTAACCACACACCAGAGTTGAATCGCCAATCATGCCACGATAGATTTAATAGAAATGCTAATTTCACGCTACTGGTTCATCTTTCGTCACAATTATATGCCATTACTAAGGAAGACTTTCATTGGCATTACACCTTAATTAGAAAATATGCGAGAAAAAGTTTTGTAAAAACGTCTCCCACTGATTTATTTCTTAAAATTTAATCTTTTAAAATTATGAGTCAGTTTCAAAAGAATGAGCAAGAGTTTTTATACAACTTTTTGATAAAAAATATGTGTCTAAAATCACTATTTAAAGATTTAAAGTTGAAGTGAACTTTATTCGGATACTCGTATAAATTCTTGATAGCATGAAAAAAAAATAAAGAATGCTATGTAATATAGTCAGGTTTCAAGATGGAGTAGAAGACAGTTCTAAATGTTAAGATAGTTTTTTTTTATTATTATTATCTTTTATTTTCAGCTAAAACCCAATTTCTTCAAAATATCTTTTAAGGTCAAAATTTAATGATTTTTTTGTATGTTTTTGCTAGGATACTTTGTAATGAAAAGAAAACTATTTCATGAAAACATTCTTTGGTATTTGTTGAATATTAAAATAGTATTGATTATAATCTCAACATCTTGAAAACAATTCATATTTATGGAAAGTCTTCGCTAAATGAAGCAAACTGTCTTTTTAAATCGATATTGAGAAGAAAAGAAAAATTTCCATGTTATTATTTTTTACTTCATTTACGTAATTACTTTTCGTCAGTCACTATGCTGCATTTGAAAGAACATGATTTTTTCGATACTTTAATTTTCTTAAGATGCATCAATTTCTTTGGAAGCTATGTCTTTGGAAGAAACTTTTTTTAATGATGATAAGAGTTATTTTACAGGATACCGCAATTACAAGCAAAACGTCATCACGCATAGTTTTCACACATAGTTTTAATCTATACTTTGACGTCAAATTCTTCTTATTAATACAAAGATGCACCTTTATTTCCAGGATTATATAAGCAAGGATAATTTGATGCTTTGAAATTAATTCGTATCACTATGAAAAGATTCACGTTGCATTAAAAATGATAAAAAAACTTTCATGCCAACCATAATCAATGCACACTGTACCATGGAATCTTATTTTGGAAAAATTTTCACGGGCGTTTCAGAAAATTTCCCTCTTTCTCTCTCTGAGAACATTGCATATAAAATTAAGCAATGGTGCCTGGTAAATGAGATCCAATTTTACTAAAAAGAATCACAAGGTTTTTTTCCCCTTTTCCTTATATCAGTTGCGAAAAATAAACTATCTTTTCATTAATTTTATTTTAGAAAAAATATTGCTATTCATTTTCGATATAAATTATAGCAATTTCAAGAAAATCCACCATGATGTTTGTGATATTATTGCCAATTTCTACTTTTTCCAATGGAACTAAATTTGTTTCCTGACTCTATGCGGACTTATTTTGTAAATAGATATGATAAATGTTGACTAATAACTTATCAGAGTGACATTTTATATATGTTATTGAATGAACTATAAATCATAACTGGGAAAATAGAAAACAAAGCAACTGAATGTAAAGTGTGCATACAAATTTTCTAATTCAATTCTAGTTATCATCGTATATTATCATCATATACATTAAATCATTTTAACAAGGAAAAGAAAAAGAAAATGTTCAGACTGAATTTAAGCATACATTTCAAAAGAATAATTCTAACTTAACCCTAGTTGGTAGCAAGTTGCAATATCTCTAATAAGAAATATTTAATAAATAAGAGTTTATTTGTGTTGATATAGTATCCTTCAAGTCATTAAAGAGATATGCATTTTCTCAAGAGAACTCCTGTAGATTTGCCTCTTTGGATTTTACATGAACTTAGCTATGACAGTTTGAAAAAAATCACTCCAAAATATCTTAATTATGCGTTTTACATAAATCTTACAGAATTGCTCATTTCGGGATTGTATATGTTAATAGTACTTATTAGATTCGCCATGAATCATCACATCTGGGGTGCAACTGCCACATTTATTGTTGTTATTTTGCTGTTTTTCATATTATGGCTTTCATTGATGTATCAATGGAAGGAATTGTGTCGTCTCGTTTATTCGGTTAAAATCAACAGCATAAAAATTAAAAGCTACGTTAATAAGAGACAAAAATATTGTCTGAAAGCAATGAAATTGGCAATTCAATTGTTGCCAATATTCCTTGCTTTATCGCATGTTTCAACGACTTACAAAGAACGAATGATACACGAACTGGATGTTTTCTATTATGGATTTAGGAGTGATGGATATTTGTACATTGCCTTTTGCTGTTTAATTTCTTACATATACTTCGCTCTTTTTGCTAAGTATCCTTTAATGATGGTTTTATCAATTTGCTTGTTGTTATACCGTTGTATAATGCTTCTTGATCAATTCAATAATATTCTTCGAGGTCTGCATTTTGACATGACAACTGAAGGAAACATCCGTATACTAGAGCGATATTTTAAAATAATTTCGGTTATTGATCGTTTGAAAAGCCTTCTCTCCGTTCCATTGCTAATAATACTAACAAGTGGAATTTTCACTTTATATGTAGGTATTCTATTTAGGTTGAGAAAATATGACATTATATACCGCATTTTTTTCGTGGATTTTCTTTCGAAATTTTTCATGGGATCTCTAATTTTGTGTTCTCTGACGATATATAGCTCTAAAATACCAGAATACATGATGAAAGTAAGAGCGACTGCTGGCAATTTAGTTGATGAATGCCGCTGGGATTATTTGCGTCAAAGCGAAGCTATATTTCTTCTTAAAAGGATAGAAAAGAAAAAGATTGTTTATTTGTCGCCATGTGGCTTGTTTAATATGAAAAGAAGTTTTTTACTTTCCGCATTTGGAGCACTTTTCACTTATGGCGCATTAATATACGCCTTGGCATGATTTGCCTTTCTTGCATTGTTTTTTTAATAAAAACCAATTGCTGTTGTTCGCCAAGGCTATTTAGTTTTTTAGGTTACTAAACCATCAATATAGAATACATCTTTTTCAGATTTCACCTTGTTCTTTGTTAAAACTAAAAAATGAGAAATTAATTGGCACAAAAGTTATTTTGTGAACAAATTAAAATGTATGTTTAGCAACATAAAAACTGCTAGCTCCATGCATCGAATTATTGTCTCAAGAAAGAAATTATTTTTATCTTAATTTTAATACTGGCAAAAGTATGCGATTGAATATTTTGAAAGACGAGTTTGAATTTCATTATAGCATAAAAAACATTTACAAACTGTATATAAAATTAAGTTCTTAAAAACTATCATAAACAAAGAACGAAATTTTACGGGAATGAAATTGTCAACATTAAAAGATAACTTTTTTGAGCTTTGAGAGAATTAAAAAAAGTTCTGTGAGATTTCAGATTTAATTTTTCATGCAAAATTTTCATCATTATTTTATCAGAAAATGTTTGTAGAACTTTAGAGTATTAGTAGATATTTTTCAGTTTAAAGAAGGTACAAAAACATTGTTTGAACTAAACATGAATAAATTTTTATCGTATCCAAAGTATTGTGTTTTTATAGAATATCAATAACATTTTTTATGATAAAACAAATTAATCTAAACTAAATAATTTCATAAATATTTAAAACATTCTACAAAATAATAACAAGAAAGTGAAATTAAAAATAACCACCTTTATCCATAAAACTTTATTTCCAAATAGTTTAAAATCGGTACAGATTAGTAGTTTGATTTTGTGTTGCGATACTTCTTATTTTCAATATTCATGATAAGACAGTTTGATACGACATAGGTATCTTCAATTTCCTGTTTTCAAAATTGGTTGTATTTTTAAGTCTTACATTAATGTCAGTAGAAGACTGATTTTATGGATTATTGTTTTCATTAATCTACCATTCCAACATTTTGTGTTATAGTTACTCGAGAATATTTTGGTCATAATATTTTGCCAATAGAAAATGTTTATTAGTTAAGCAGTAATGAAAAACTCAAAAAAGAAAGCAAAGTATAGAGGATTTGAGTAGAAAAATAAGGCTATCATTTCGTCTTGAGCTTAATTTATAAACACAAAATGGTTTTTTTTAACTAATTAACTTAAGAAATAGGAAATGGTTTCAAAATGAAAACGAAACTAAATACATGCCCTCAGTTTGAGTTTAAACAGCATTAAAAAACTTCAGATACCCTTAAAATTATATAGATATAAAATCAAAAATTCGGAGTAAGGCTTTCTAATCGTGGCAGTCTGTTAAAAATATAATACATTTTTCTGATACTTTTATCCTTTATAGGTACTATGTAGCCTTAAGAAGAAAAGCAGTCAATAACTCCTGAATAGCCAATAAAATTCAGGTATGTCACCTGTGGTACTAATATTTAATATGAGCCAACCTGAAATGGTTTTCTCAAAGCAAAAACACACACCTGGATAATAAAAATCAATAATAAAGGTACTGAATTCCACCAAAACAATAACATTCATTCAACAGAAACTCAAGATTTCAAAAATCTCTTTATAAGTAATCCATAAAAGAAATTGTAAGATTTTTAATTTCCCATTTATTTATTGGAAAGATCTTGGCATGCATTGCATAGAAAAACTGTAGCTTCGAATGCCGAAATTTTTTTCCTGTGAATAGAACCTAAGAGATTGCTAACTTTAAAGATCGATTTTTTCTTTAATCAATTTAACTTTAATCAATTTAATTTTCTTTAATCAATTAATCAATCTTACTTAACATTTCGTTGAAAATCCTTTTATTTTAAACTTTAATATATTGATTAGATGTACTTCAAAGTTTTTAAATTCCTTTAGTAATAACATCTATTCAGCGGAATTAAAACTAATCAAATACAGTATTGTCAAGATTGTACAATATTTTTAGATTCTATTTCTTGTAATTAATTCTTGAGAAAACTATTTAAAAATCGATATTTATGACCAAAGGAAAGAATTTAAATTTAACATTTGTAGGATGCATTTTTTTTTTAATTTTAACATCTTCGACATAATTTATATAACATAAATCAACTTGTGAAAATTATTAAAAAATATATATATGTAATGCTAATTTAAAATCTTATGCTTAATTAATTTCCAAAGATTTGTCTCAATTTAGCCTATATTAATATCATTTTAAAATGTTCTCTTATTTCCTGATCCCATTCCACTTTTTCTATATAATTAATGCAACAGAAACTATGTAAAAATATTGAAATCAGCAGTTATCACTCTCCGAGTGAAGGGATAAGAAATTGTCAAGCCAAACACATTCTTTTAAAGTACCCTGTAATTCTCTTACCTGAATTGACACGCGTAGAAAAATGCCTATTAAAATCTCGCAGTTTATAATCATGGAAATAAATTTGTCATCAGTTTTTCCTCATTTTTCTCTTGTGTTGATGTGTTTGTTGCTCCTGTTTGTACATAAAGCATGCATCCTGGGATGGAAGAAAGCGAAGTTAAAAATACAAAGTATCTGCTCTGTATTCAGCCACGATTTTGCTTTAAAAAATTGTTTACATACATATACACATATTCTTGAATTTTAATACCTTGAACGTAATTTATAAAAACACTGTTATAAATTAATTAGTGAAAATTTTAAAAATGTGTTCTGATATAAATTCGACAATTTTGTTTTTAAATCAAACTAAGCATTTAAAAACTAACCTCATTATGAATATTAGTCCTTTTTAATTAGTAAATTTATTAACGGCACTGACACATAAATAAATGATTGCTCATTAGAGCCAAGTCTTCATAAAAATCTAAGAAAAATTCTTTGAGAAGTATTTAAATTATATTTTCAAAATAAAAATGTTATAAGCCTACTTTCTGAAGATATAATGATGTGTTTTGTTTTTAACTTTGAAAAGGCAAAATTATGATATTAACATTCAAACATTATTCTCTTTATGCAACGTTGAAGTTTTTTCTCTAAAAATATTACCCCATTTTATCAATCGTTTCAAGTTTGATCATTTTAAAATACTTTTATATTATCGTTTATTAGCTCCACGTTTTGATTCTTCATTGAAGTAAGCTAATTATTTTTATTGAATAATTGTCTGATGTATTACATAAGTAACGAAATATATTCTGTAAAACATACTTAACTTCAATGTCGAATAATTTCTTTCAATCTTAGTAACTCCTTTGAGAACGCCTTGCTTACAGAGCCATCTACTGATGACTTTAGACCTTTTTTTATATCTATCCATTTCTCTAATCTTCAAATATATTTAATTCTATAAGCTTGCCATCGAAAATCTATGCTTACGATTTCTCGTTCGAAACTATAAGTCAAATTTTGATAAACTTAGAGTGGCATCATGGAAAATGCACAGAACCGTTTAAAGCTTTTAAAATGTTAAGAGTGAAATTAATCTGAAAATTTGAAGTTTAAAAAGGATTTTCTATCAAGTCCAAGTTAAGAAAAACAGTAACAAAATCAATTGAAATTTTATGTAGCCAGTAATTCAGGTGAATTAGCTGCTCGTCAAAGACAGCTTGTTTAAAATAGAAATGAAGTTACGATAGTTATCCAATCAAGTTGACGATCATATTTTTTCAGTTACTCTCTATGGTTTAAAAAAAA
>JAPMOQ010066847.1:0-13366 GCA_026543055.1 Argiope trifasciata | reverse complement strand
AAAGGTTTTGGTGAATCAGCATGTTTTAGACATTCCTGAGTTCTGAAAACACATTAAAAAAATTTTCATATGTCGTCTAACTCAAAAACTCTGAGTTAGACGCATGAAATATGGCCTACCGGCATTATACCAAATTTGACGATTTCGGTTGGATATCCAAATATACTTTTATATGATTACTATGAAATGAAGTATTATGTATACAAATTTAATATTGTTATGCCCGTAATTTTGCTTCCCCGCTTCCATAATGTCATCGTGGTACAGACTGATTTACAGTCATCTGTACTGAACGGTGCCCAGGTATCACATCATGATCCTAGAGTTTGGCAACAAAATTGAAGACCATTTGGTGACTTGGCGATGACTTTGGCGACCAAATGGATAATACCCGAAACATCGAGAATTTTCCCGATCCGTCCATTAGGAGCTGAGATACATCTAGAGTGCTCTTGATTGGTTCAGAGGGTTTTGGCTCCGCCTCCCGCTGCTATATAAGGCCGGCGATCTGAAGCTGTAGGAGTCTGGTGAGGTGACTAATCAGGAAGACCCTGAATTGAGTTATACTATATATCTCTCTAATTATCTGTCGGCTCTCGCAAAATCTAAACTTTAAATTAAAGCGGAAATGAATAAACTGCAAATTTATGCAAAACTTTTTTTTACTGAAACCAAGCATTTTTTTTTTAAATATAAGTAAAAAAAAGAATCAACATGCTTACTACTGAAAAATTACAATAATTTATGTAATATTTTAAGAATTATTAAACAAAAATTGCTTAGATTCATTATAAAATTCAGTTTTTAGTTTTACTTTCGAAAAGAATTAAATGATGCAAATTATAATATTTTATTTTATTTTGGTCTAAAAGTCTAAATTTTATGCATCTTTTAGTCATAAGGAATCCTATTCTACGAAATATTCTTGACACAGTTTAATTTTTATATAAATAAATAAAGTTTTCTATCTTTTGCTATCAAACTTCATCGACTTATGAAGTTTTCAATAGACATGTTTGGAACAATTGCATTCTTATGCCAGTCAGTCTTGAGAAATCCTGGACGTTGATTGGGGTATCATCTTTACAATTGTCGATGAAGTACTTTAAAATAACCCTTTTTTACTGAATAGTGATCTTCAAATATTCATAAATCAATTAGTTTTAGAGACTGAGTTGATTGAAGTTTATCTCTTTTCATTTCAAAGCTAAACATTCTTCATTTTTTAAAGTATTTATAGACTCATGTTACATACTATGTAGTATATAGTTATTTATTTCATTTAAACCCTTTTCATAGATGCATTTCTATTATTAAAGTTTTACAAATGAACTTTTGAGCCCTGAATTACATACACACACACACACACATATACACTGATGGAAAAAAACTCCTAACACTAGGAAGGAGCTGTGCTAGATAAACGAAATTAGGTAGGCGTGTTTATACATCTGAAAGATGACGTCGATTCAAATTTCGAGCTACGCGCCTAAGTGTGGCGCTAGTAGCGACACTATGAACATGCAAATGAGGTTTGCTTTAAATAAGCGCTGTAAGGTTCGTGATGGTTATTTACAGTTGAGATTTGACTTAGTGGGTTAATGTTAGTCAAGGATGCCTCTGAGAAGACGAAGAAGCCATTATCAACAGCTCACTGAGTTTGAACGAGGTCATGTTGTAGGACTACGAGAAGGTGGGTTTTCTGTCCGCGATATTGCTGAAAGACTTGGCAGGAATGTATCCACTGTGCATGAGTATTGGCGGCTGTGGTCAAGGGAAGGTACTTCCTCAAGAAGACCAGGTTCCGGGCGGTCAGGTGGTACTACTGAGAGGGAAGACCGTCATATTCGGCGTATGGCTGTGGCTAATTGTACTGCGTCTGCAGCTGAAATTCGAGCTGCAGTTGGCACCACAGTGACACAACGAACTGTTACAAATCGGTTACTTCAACGACAGCTCCGAGCCAGACGCCCTGTATAGTGCATTCCACTGACTCCAAACCACTACCGTTTGCGACGTGAGTGGTGTCAAGCAATATATATGTATATGTATATATATATATGTGTGTGTGTGTGTGTGAAATAAAGTTGACTTATTTAATTAATAATATTGCAAAAGTAAAAAAAAATTAAAAGTCACACAAAATTTTCTTTACATTTTCTTTTTAGAAAAACATTTCATATTTATTTCATTTCATACAAGCGCGTACTGAAAATTACATTTTTTATATGTTTAAATTGCAATAATTATTTATTTTTTTATTTAAGTTTTTATCAATCTGATGGTAACATATTGATAAAAGATAATTCCCCCCCCTTCATTCATAACGTGCTCGTGAAGCTAAATTTTATTGTTTTGTCCGAAATATATTGGGGAAAAATATAGTTAAAATATTCCTTCAAAAATTCGTTGAAAATAGAAGCTTAAGTCATATTTTAAAATACTGATGCCATTAGAAAGCGAATTTCTTATGTTTAATGTAAAAATCGGATTTGTGTGATAATATTTTCGAAAGTTATAGTGGAAAAAATTCGAAATTTCTCTTAATTTGTAATTAATTTAAATTCTAATTAAAAATTCGAAAAGGCCCTGAGGTGCACATTTCTGACCTACAAGGTATATATGTACCAAATTTGATAGCTATAGGTCTAACGGTCTGGCCTGTACAACGCCAACACGCACATTGAGATTTTTTATAAGTATAGATAAAGTACACTTTTTGGATTGAGCTAAATGTTTTTAAATTTATTTTCTCTACTAAATATTTAGTCACTGCACCATACATCTAATAAAGATTTTTTTTTTGTCTTGAAATGTCTTCATTTTGAAAATATTCAATCAACACATGTATATATTTTTAATATTATGTTGTCCATAAAAAATCATTTGTAAACTGCAAATATACTGATTAATAAAAAAAAAAATGCAATCAGTAACTTTTGAAATAGTTAGCCATTTGTATAATCTTAATCTGAGTTTTAAATGCAAAATAATGATCATTTTGAAAACAGCCGCAGTCATATCCTCAAAAATGTGTCAACCACTTAATGACGTCATCCCACAAATCACCACACATGGCATTGACATTCTATAGTTAAGTAACATTAATCTTTGGTATTGATTTAACAATTTTACTGAATGTATCGTGTGATCCGTAGAAAATGTTTTGGCGATTAATCTCTGGGACGCGTTTAAGAGTATCCGAAAATCAGATTTGTATTTTAGACTCGTTATTCCGAACCAACTGAAACAAAACTTTGATACAAACAACACTTATAGCCACAAAATCACATATCAAATTTAGTGCATTTAAGGCATTGCGTTTTTGAGTTATCGCGGCGTTTACATGTTTCTGCAAGGACAGACCGAAAAACTGTCGACCTGCTATTGAATTTGGCTAAAAATTTATTAGATGTCCCCACTAGAAATGCTAAATCCGTAAATCAAATTTTAATCACCTAGTTTTCTTCGTTTTATAATTATCGTATTAACTTATATTCGACCATTTGGACAGACAGAATTCCTCTTTATTCCGTTCGGTAGAAGTCTGAATAGGTAAAAATCTACCAAATTGATGTAAAGACTGTATATCAAATTTCATTTGTCTAATTCAAAGTGTTTTCGAGTTATTTTTGTCACAAACAGATGGACATTTTTTAAAAGGGTTTTTCGAGTCTTTTGTGGAAATGTCTCACGAAAATCTAAAACATTGGGATTCACCAAAATCTCAAATTTTAATTTTGTGATCATTACAATATTTTCTTTGTACTTCTTATACGAGAAGATAAATATATGTTTGTTTTAAGTAACAAGCTTTTAAGTTAAATCCAAGCAGTAACTCCATCGAGACATTTGATCGGGATAGCTTGTAGTTTTCATTAACCATATATGACATACCAAATTAAGCTGGCAAAGTAGTTAAAAAGGCTTAGAAAATTAATTTACAGCACCTCCATAAATCTCAGTATATTTTCAAAATTAGAAATATAAATAAACTATCTTTTACTAGGAAACTTTGGAATTTTTTTCACTTTCAAGAAAGCATTTAAAAAAATAGAAACCATAAATTTTGAATTTCTTAAATAAGTTCATAATAAAAAGACAGATAAAAATAGATAAAAAGTAATTTCTAATATCTATAAATAAAAATGAATATTTTTCTGTATGTCTCTTATTATATGCTGCCTTACCGCTCATCCGATTGCGATAAAACTTTGAATACTTATTACTTGAATTTACGGGATGATTATAGGCATATTAAAAGTATGTAACACATAAATATTTTTGGGTCCGTTTACCGGCATCTATTAACGAAGGATTATTATATCTCCAAGGAGACGCAACAGATTCAGGTAAGATACTAAATTCAAGATAGAACTTAATATTTCGTAACTATTTTAAGTAAATTCTATGTAAGTCGTTCTATGAGGTAACATCATTATTAGAGAGTATACGAGAAAAAGATTTTATGGTATAAATATATTTTTTATGTTTAATCAATTTTAAAAGAAAATATTTTAGTCACATTTTTTATCATTAAACTTAAGAATTCTGAACGAATATTAAAAGAATCACGAGATACAATAAATAGTTTCTGTCATTACCATTCTGAAAGAGCACCGAACATTACAATTCTAAAAGAATAAACAAATCTAATATATAAAAATAAATATTTGTTTGTGGAATAGAATAATGGAAATAGAATAAATACTATTTATGCTTCTCCTTTATATGTCCCTCAATTTCAATGGATGTATTTATTGCCGACAAAAAATTAATGTCATTCTTCCAATCATTCTTAATTAAACAAGATAAGTATTAAAATTCCAAATGATATTTCTAAGATTGTTTCTTGAGAGGCAATAACGTGCCGTGTACCAGCTAGTTATGAATAAAAAGGGATTAACAGGAGATTGACCAATGTATATGACTCCGATCCGATCTGAGGTTTCGACTACGTTCCATCACGTGACAAAGTGATTCGAATAGGTCCATAAATGATACTACTAGTTCGCATATTATTTTGAACCATCATATGCTGAAAATTTTTAAAAAAGATTTAAATTAAGCTGTTTTTGTGTCCTTTTTTGTTTTTAAATGTATATAAAAAATATTTTCAGGCTTTTAAAAGCATTTTAAAAGCAGAGAAAAATTTCTCCAATGATTATAACTGTAACTGCATTAACACGGTTACCGTTATTCCTTTTTTTATGCCGGTTGCACCTCATGCGCCCTGTTCATTGTATGTAATTGTGTATTTGCTGTTGGTTAAATTTGCTTAAATATTTTCGTAACATAGTTTTTTTGGAGATTTCTGTTCAAGATGAGTAAAGCACAACCTCCCGAATTAAAACGGTAAGTAATGGGTATTAATATTTTTCAGTGTTTTAAAATTTTCTGTTACTTAAATAGCCATTTTGCAATTTGGTTGCTCATGTCAAATAATATATTTTTTCTTTTTATTTTCAGCTATATGGATAAGAAACTTCACTGTAAGTATAATTTTCTTTCAAGCGTATTTTATAACTAACCCAAGCTTTTTTTTTTTTTGTTGTATGTAATTAACTGTTACTTTTTGAAATGTCAGTGCATTACTGGCGATTTTTATTTCCTAGGACTGTTTTTCAGTGCGTTGCTACTAATGTAATTTCTGTGAATTTCGAAGAGGTAAAAATTTTCTGGATCATTCATTTCAGTGAGTGATCAGAAACGAAATTAAATTTTAGTACTCTCAAGTTAAGGAGAAAAATTGGGTATTTTATGAGTTCTTGAACATTCTTAGTAAATGATACGTATTGACAAGTTTAAAATGGAAATTTAGAAATATGAAAGCAACATAATTCTTTAAATTTCAACATTATCTTGAATGAGTGTGGCATTATGCATACCAAAAGATTCAATACCATGAATGTTATTTATGTAAAAACTTACCTATGGATCAGTTTCGATTTTTTATCATAACTTATTGTTCTAATTTTTAAATGAATTTTGTGTTCATTTTTGATATTTCTGCAAAACAATATTATTACTAAATTAGTTTTATTGCTGTATCAATTTTTTTAGAAAATGGCTCTACAGACGCTAATATTTTTAAAAGAAAAACTTCTGAAATAATGTATTAAATTATAGTATTAATATTTTGTGCAAAATCACAACTAGGGTTTAGTACTAGTTAATGAATTTAGTGTTTTAATTGCCTTGTTATGTGATAATAATTAACATTACATAGTTATATATAACTTAGTTTTTTTCTTTTGTTTTGAATAGGAAGCATTTTAATAAACTAGTTTTTAAACCCGTAACTATTTTGTTCTACCATAATGCCTTTAATTGTTGTTTACTTAGCTGATGTTTTCTTTTTCTCGAGTCATTTTATTAATCAAGATCTAGAATTTTTATATTTTGAATATCTTTATATATATTACTGTAGCCTATTAAATTTCTCAAATAATCAGCAATGAAAACTTGTCATTGAGAAAGTTTATTTTTCAAAAAAGAAATTCCTGTTTTTTTTATTTATTAATTATTTGGTTATCAATGTTTTCAGTTAATTAGAATTAATCAAAAGTAGTATTAATGTATTCAAAGTTTATTTAACATTGCATATGTATAAGAAAAGTTTTGGTAAAAATGTTTGAGGGCATCCCTTTGGCGAAATTGGCTATTTTTTGTTTGGCGTCATGTCTGTTCATGCGGAACACAATGTAAACAGCAATGGTGGCCAAAACATAAAGAAATTTTGGCCCATTCAATTGGCGAGTATAAAGGGGCGCCTTCAAATATACGCCAACCAAAATTTTAATTGTATTTTTTCTGATACTAACTATATAAAATTCATTATCTGGGTATAAAATTTAAATCTGTTTTATTTATTCTATACTAGACTTAAAAGTAAAAATAAACATTTAGAATTTTTAAACATTGGATCATTAATTAATAGCAAAATTAATTACTGAACTTTCAAAGATGCCCCACTTTATATTTTTCTTTACATCTGTATCTTTTTGATTATTATATATATTTTTTATAGTTTTAATATCTTGTTTTAAAGAAGTTATTCCATCTATTTGAATAGTGTTTTTGCTTTTTAGTGAAGTTAAATGGTGGAAGGCGTATTGTTGGAATTCTTAGAGGTTTCGATCCCTTTATGAACCTTGTCATTGATGAAGCTATGGAGAAAACTAAGGATGGAGGTCAAAATGCGATTGGGATGATTGTAAGTATAATTGCGAATTAAGTTTCATTAATTCTAATAAAAGTATTTACGAAATATTGATTTCAACAATTCTTAACATTTTACATTGCTAGTTGTCAAAGGTTTAAATTCTGAAGTTGATCAGACATTTTTATTATTAGTAGCACAAACATATGCTATTTAATTGGGTTATTAAGCAGTTAAATTGATGATTAGAAATGATTAAATTTAAAATGACATGAAATTGCTTTGTTTTTAATTTGTAATTTAGATACTAGTTATAAATGTTTGTATTGTTTTTGTTATTACAACTTTTCAATTAACTTGTTAAAATTCATTATACTTTTTTAAAATTTCAATTTGTAAATGCAGTATTACTGTCAAGAATTAAACATCGTCTGGTGTAATGATTGCCTCAGTTATGGTCATGTAAAGTATCTGGATTTCATTTTCATTATATCTGTTATTTTCTTTGTCTTCTTTTGCTTGTTCGGCTGATAAATTTTTATATGATCAGGCAGTGCAGAATAATACTGTAAGTGTATTAAAGACCCAAAAATTTTATAAAAGACATTACTTTAAGCCTTTAAATTTGGATTATTTTAACTTTACAATTTCATTTTACATATTAAGTTTTTCATAATTTCATGAACACTTTGCTGTTGGAATTTTTTAAATAGGGTTTTAAACATTTTTTTGAAACTAATTTTTCCATTTTTATTCTTTAGTGAATGTATTTTATGCTAATACATAATACGGTAAAAGTAAAGTTTATGGTACGGACCCTCGCCAAACTGCACCAAAATATCGCCAATTGTCTTCCATCTTGGATTGGTCAAAAATGCACTATTAAACCAATGTGGTCCCAAAAAAATTTAATAAAATGAAATAAGAAAAAAATAGTCTTTAAAATTGATAAGGGTTTTAAAAAGGGTAGAAATTAATACAATTTAACGCAAAATGAGACAAAATTCCATGAAATTCAACGAATTTTCCAGAAGATTTAAAGAATTATTTGTATTAGAACACAGGATAGTAACATATCATTAAAAAGCAATTTTTACTTAAATAATTTGAATTCGAACACAGGATAAAGGATTTGTTTAGAACACGGGATAACTTAATGGAACACAGGATAATAATTCTAATGGCGGGGGCCAGCCTCCCAATGCCCCGATTACCAAATATTATTAAATGATTTTGAATTAGAACACAGGATAAAGAATTTATATTAACACGGGATAACAAGAAAAAGCAATTTTTACTTAAATAATTTGTATTAGAACACAGGATAATAACATATCATTAAAAAGCAATTTTTACTTAATTTGAATTAGAACACAGGATAGAGGATTTATATTGGAACACGAGCTAACTTAATGGAAACAGGATAATAATTCTAATGGGGGGCACCCCCTCCCAACCCCCCGATTAGCAAATATTACACATAATTAAAGCTCAAAAAGAATATATAAAAATGGTCAAGAAATGAACGAAATAACTTACCTAGTCATTCCTTGCCAGGCAAATTGCACGTTTACGGCGTGTATATAGGCACGTGGTCAACCGAATGGAACAGTAACAAAAAAAACGCGACCCCTGACCCTTCCTAAATATACCACTTTAGGGTTGCCATAGGATTGCTACCGGTCAAGCAGGGGTTACCGTATTTGGCAATACATCACCAAGAAAAAAAATTCAAATTCGGCACCGCGCCATAAACTTTACTTTGGCCCATAATACACATGTTTACAATAAGCATATTTTGCATGAAATACCAGTTTTTAATATATACCATGTCTCATTTTAGGTTATTCGTGGCAACAGCATTGTTCTTCTGGAAGCATTGGAGCGTGTAACTAATTGATAGTAATTCATATTATATGTCATCTTGTAAAAATACATATTCCATTTTCAGTTTGTTAAAGATGTACTCATATTTACACTTTTATTATGTGTAATTGTACTTTTTTCCTCATTTTGAAAAATAAACATATTAAATCATATTGATATTAATTTTTGAGGCAATCAAAATTCTCAATCATTCCATAATGAAATTCTGTGTAGTTAGCTGAACAATTATTGTGTATGACTCTTATCTTAAAGATTTAATTTTAAATCACTGGATGCTTAGATTATGATTTATTTGGAGTTACAAAGTAATTATAATATTATTTGCAGATATTTTAAAATAACTTGAAAATGTTTTTTAATTGTCAAAAAAAAAAAAAATCTGCATTGGTCAATGGTGGAAAGAATAAAAAATTAGATTAAGTTAACATAGTTATATTTAGTAAGATATTCTTTTGAGTAGAGCATGACTTAAAATTTTTATCTGATCTGATCACTTACATTCCTCAAATAAAAAATTTGTTTAGTAGAATACAAAAGATGCATTTTGGGAATATTTAGAATTAAATTTGAATGAATCCATAATAGAACTCTTAAATTACCTGAAAGGTTGGCAATTGTTATGAAAAATGATAAATAAGAAATTTTAACTCATCCTAATTTTTCTTGTTATTGGAAGTTGCTACTAATTCTTAAAATAGTCACTGTACTTTCCAGAATTTTCTTAATGTTAATTCTAACTAGTTATAAACATTTTTTATATGTGCAGCGATCATTTTTGGATTTAAAGAAATGCTTACATGGAGAACTTGTTGCATTAAACTTTACATGGTAATTATGTTTATTATTATGAAATACATATAATTTGACAAAAATAAATGAATTAGTTATTTTCCAAGCAATTATATTGTTACTTGGGAGAAAATTATTTCATAAAAGGCATTTTTGAAGAGATAAGCTACTAATGGAATAATGCATTTCCATATCTAAAAAAAAGACAATTTTTTAAAATTCAACTTTCAATTTAGTGTTAATTTGTAATAATTTTTAACTGCATGGTCATTTTTATGTTAACTATTTTCAGCTTTTCTTTGAATTTTATCTATTTTGTAATAGAAACTTCATTTACTTCAGAAAAATTTTAATCATTAAATCTGCACTTGTCTGATAATTTATTCTAGGAAGAACTTTTTGTATGCAAATAGTTTTTATCATTAAACATTTTCTGATCTGTAAGTTATCTTAAGAGATGAGGAAATAATACTGATGCATTTGTATTATCTGATACCAAATCTATTATTTAACAATAGATTTTAAATTATTGACTGGCGAAAAGAAATGCTTCCAGTTGTGGGTTTCCTAATACTTAGTATTGCATCTTATATATAATCAACTCGCAATCTTTATTTATGAAGACTTAACTTTTGTCTTGAACAAAATAATGAATGTCTGGTTTATAAATCAGTGTTTTCACAGAAGAGGTTTTGTATGTATTTATGTATGTCCTTTTTATAACTACAAGTGATTGTTCCTTGTGAAGGTTGAAAGTCAGATTTTTGAAATTTCGAGAAAATTAATGTAAATTCTGTAAAGATAAATTCAATGTAATTTCAACATTTTCTGGCAAATGTATTTTATTTACTTAAAATATATCAAAATAAATATTCATTCCCCCACCCCCTAACAAAATGCAGACCTAGGGGAATAGTTTATGGATTTCTTTTTAATCAGTGCTCAGAATTAATGTTTTATTATGGACAATCAGATTCAAGAGTATGATTGAATTTACTCCAGTTTAATACAGCATAACAAAAATATGAAAATAAAATCTTAACTCTTTGTGTGAAACTTTATAACTGATATTTGTAGACTATGATCTAATGCAATGATTATACATATATTTAGAGTTGTACAATTTCTTAGCAATTCAATGGATTTTAGGCAAATATAGAATGATCTGTTTTCTTTTGTCTCAGTTTTAACTGAATATTTCCTATCTTGAAAATGTAAATGGGAATCCAACTAAAATGTTTTCCAGCTTCTTTTTTAAAGATACTTCCATTTGAACATTAATAATTTCAATGTTTTCTCAAGTTTAGTGATCATTTGAAAGCATTTTTGGAATGTTATATATGAGGGAGTTATTAGAAATATAGTAAGGATAAGGAAAATTATAAAATTTATTTGCTTTTAATTTTTTTATATGGTCTCATTTATTCTAATAATGTGAACAGGAAACTAGAACATTCAGTAACATGGTTTGAAAGTAGCAATGTAAGAACATTAAACTGAATAAGCAAAAATTGTATGATCATTATTTTAAAATAATGGAGATTAATATTTAGAATTGTACAAAGAAATTTACAGAATCCATTTAAGAATATCATCATTGTGGGAAAAGTGTATTTGGTATATCTCTGAATAATAATAAATTGCATGGGATAGTATCGGATATTTGGCAAGATAATTTAGAAATATTAGTCAATAGTAATTTATAGAAAATATTGACTTTTAATAGAAAACTTAATTATCATACTTACTGATGTTAGTAATTTATGAAAGAAAGTTAAAGACATTAGTATCATTGTGTGTAATACTTGTTTTAATTTTAAATTATGTAGGTTTGTAAAAATACATAGTTTAATAAGAACTTATTAAAAAAAATGCAAATATTAGAAATTTTTTGGAGAAAAAAATTCAATAATGTACCTCTGTCTAACTTTATTTGTCTGATTTGTCGTTTTGCCGAGAAATTCCAAAACATCACCAGATTTGTGAAAATTTGGTTTAGATAATGGATAATACATCATTGTACTTTTGTACAGTCCCTGTGTTTCCTTGCTGAAAAAACACTTATTTTCCCTTTCGTATTTTATATTTATTATTTTTGGAAAAACTTGCTGTAAAAACAAGCAATAGGGAATGATCTTATCCATATAACAGACTTCTGTGGCTTGTTTGTTAGGCCTAATTGTATGTATCTGAAAAAACGAAACTCACAAAATGATTATAATTCCAATTATTGTTTAGATTTCAATGTGTTAAATCATAATGGCTTCTTTAGATAATAAAATTAAGAAATTGTGAAAATATCAAGATCAATTAATTTGAAAGTTAAGTTAGAATAAAAGTTAAACATTTATTTTTAAAAACCTGTGAAAATTCTGATAAATCTTTCCATATACAAAATTATACTAGTAGTGATGCATCACGTGTTGTTCTATGTGGAATCTTGATGCAATTTCTTCCAGATTCATCAGATACAAACTTAATATTTTCATAATGAAACTTGATGAAAATAGGATCATGCCAAAAACAACATAGTCTAGAAACAGTAGAATAATGGATATTGATAGCATTACGAATGCTATCGCAATGCAGCTATAACCGTTTATTAATCCAAATAGTCGTTCCATTTTTCCAGTAAAGAATAACATTTTTCATTATACTCTTTTCTTTTAATTAATTTCATGATTGATTTTTTTAATTAATATATTTTTAGATTTTAACAAATCTTTAGCATTGCAAATGGACTTTAATTAAACCATTGGTTGATTTTACTATTTATTATTGGTTGATTATTATTTTTATATTTATCATTAGTTGATTTTCTTATTTTTATACTTATTATTGGTTGATTTTCTTATTTTAATATTTATTATTGGTTGATTTTCTTATTTTAATATTTATTATTTGTTGATTTTCTTATTTTAATATTTATTATTGGTTGATTTTCTTATTTTTATATTTATTATTGGTTGATTTTCTTATTTTTATATTTATTATTGGTTGATTTTCTTATTTTTATATTTATTATTGGTTGATTTTCTTATTTTTATATTTATTGTTTTTCGTCATCTTCTCGATGATGAAGAACTTTCACAGGGTTCCCAGTAATTTTACCGATTTCAGCAATTTTTTAAACATTTCATATGGGAGCTTATAAATCCTAGATGTGTCACATTTCAACCTCATCTAGGGATTATTCTTGTCAATGCTAAAGGAAAGAAACATCGATATCAACTTATGTGTTTGCAAAAATAATTTCAATGTGACATTTTTTTATTGCTTGAATCTTGATTTTTATCCATAATATATAGCCATGAGTTCCCAAAAAATCATGCTTTTGAGATTATGCTTTATGAGATTTATTGCTTTTTACTAGGATTATCTGACGAATTCGTGCGAAGTCTAAATGCACTAACTTATAACGATATTTTCATTAGCTCTTGAAAAGCAATGTTCTATTCCTATATATTTATGGAATTTCGATACCACCCAATAATCTATAATGTATATATACACTGATGGAAAAAAAAA
>JAPMOQ010066828.1:0-23318 GCA_026543055.1 Argiope trifasciata | reverse complement strand
GGGAGTATTAAAGGTCAGAACATGGTGCTTAGTTTCCAGAAGTTTCCGATCACGCCGAATCAGGATACGACGCACGTGTGTAACTCCTTGACTTTTCAGTTCCTTTTCAATGACTTCTAAAGGTTCATTTAATAGCTGTCCACATGTAATTACTCCTTTTGAAGAGATTAATGAACTATGGGGAGAGATAGTAACAGGTATTGTACCAAAGGTTTTGATTTTCACAATTTTTTGCGATTGCTGACGAGAAGACACTTCAACGAGCAAGTCTCTTGTCCGTAGTTTACGGACATTAGCAACTTCACCAACAGCAGAAGTGAGTGCTTTCTCCACAAGAAATGGGGAAACATTTTCAAACGTTGCATTGTCTGAAGAGATACGTTTAACAATAAAATAAATTGCAAATGGTTTTTCAGTTTGTTTTGGATAAATATGGTGCCCTTTTTTGTGAGGACCCATACGATATGACAGGGATTCAGGTTCGACGACACCGCCCACCATGGAGCCCAACACGGGAAGGCAGCCAGCGGCTCTGGACTTCCCAACCTCGGCGCTTACCCTAGTGTTAGCCGAAACCTATACCCCGGGAATATAGAAATCTTCCTCCCAATATCATAGATGTTCTCCAAATTATTTTCAAAATTATGACACTTGGTCATTTTCCCACTAAATGGAAAACAGCTGTTGTCGCCCCCATACTCAAACCTGGTAAAGATCCCACCGAACCGTCCAGTTATAGACCCATTTCACTACTCCCATCCATCAGTAAAATAGCCGAGCAAGTAATTCTCATTAGGTTAAATAATTTTCTTGAAGACAACAATATTCTTATTAATGAGCAATTCGGATTTAGGCAAAACCTTTCTACAACCCATCAACTTGTCAGGGTAGTCGAATATGTCGAGGAAGGTTTTGCTAACAATCAAAAATCAGCTGCAGTATTTCTTGATATCCAGAAGGCATTTGATAGAGTTTGGCAAGATGGCCTTATTTACAAGCTTACTACCTATAACATTCCTAATTACATTATTAAAGTTTTAATTTCCTATCTTAAAAACAGATCCTTTTGTGTACGCGTTAACAGCTCATTATTCGAATTCAAACAAATTAAAGCCGGTATCCCTCAAGGTTCCAAAATCGGTCCGATTCTATTCTCTTTATACATAAATGATATCCCCAAACAATTCAATACTATACTTTGCATGTTTGCCGACGACACAGCAATACTAGCTAGGAATAAAAATGCTAACTTTATCTCCATAGCCCTAACTCGTCATCTAAAAACTCTTGAGGACTGGTTTATTAAATGGAAGATTGAAATTAATCCAAGTAAAACTGAAGCTATCTTATTTTCTAAATCTAATTTTAAACGTAACGTCCGCCCCATTAAAATCAAAGATAAAAATATTCCCTGGTCTAAGGAGTGCAAATACCTAGGTGTTGTAATTGACAGTAAACTTACATGGAAACCCCACTTTAATTATACTAAAAATAAATTCCGAGACCTAACTCGTAAGTTCTTTCCCCTAATTTCTCGGAATTCAAAAATGTCTAGGGAAAATAAAATACTTATTTACACTGCCTATTTGCGTCCGGTATTAACATATGCTTGTCCGGCTTGGGGATATGCTGCTAAATCTAATTTTAGAATTCTTGAACTTCAACAAAATCTGCTTATTAGAAAAATATGTAACTGTAAATGGTTCATGACAAACACAAATATGTACAAAGCTCTTGATTATCTACCTCTTAAAAAATTTATCCAAAAGATTGCTGAAAATTTCTTCCATAGAATTGATGCCCATGATAACGAAGCCATAATTTCAATTCCCAAATATACTCCTGATTTAAAAATCAAACGGCCACGTAATGTTTTAATTTAATTTTATTACTCGTGTTTATCTCACTCTTATCCTTAATTCAGCTCATTTAACAATATCTAATACTAAGTTATCTACCAGCATTTCCCCAAACTACGTTGCACCTCCCATCTCATCCTGACAACCAATAGCTGCTTACGCCTCACGTTGCTCCTCCCACCTACATTGCTGCTAGGACTACTTAAGTGACTGCTCCGGAAACCTGCCTCATAATATCGCTACATCAATAATTACATCGTCATCCAGCCGTCGACCCCCCAGCAAAGAAACGAAATAATTAAATTCCTGGAAGATAATGGTGAAGAATTCGTCCTCTCCGAGAGTATCGAAGAAAGACCGTTAAAAATAGTCTTAAAAGGCCTCCCCGGAAATACTGAAATTGAAGATATCAAGAACGCCCTGACAGAGAAAAATTATCAAATCAATAGAATATCACAACTCAAGAACTTTAGAGATAAAAAGCCCTACCCGATTTTTCTAGTTGAAATAGTCAAGAACCAGAAAGCCCTCCAGATTTATAACGAAAAGTCCCTTCTAAACCTCAGAATTTACGTAGAAACTTATAAGAAAAAACCCGCCGCTACCATCTGTTACAACTGTTCTGGATTTTTCCACTCTGCCAGAAATTGCAGAAAAAATTCCAAAGTGCATAAAATGCGGAAAATCGCACCAGACGAGAGACTGCCCCATCAAAGACAGAATTGAAGAGCCGGTCTGTATAAATTGCCAAGCAAAAGGTCATCTGGCAGCCTGGAAAGGATGTCCCAAATTTCCAAAATTGATAAATAGACAAGGACGCCTCACCTACGCAGAAATAACCAAGAGAACCGAAACGAGAAAAAACAACTTAGCCCCCCCAAGACTGACGCAAAATCACCCAAGTCACGTTCAACAACCCATAAGGAAAGTGGATGAGACCCCAACTTCAGAAAACAATATTTTAGAAGATGTTAACGATATCCGAGAAATTTTTGCTGTCATCAAAGAAATAAGAAGTCTACTAAAAGAATTTCCGAGTTTAATAAAAGCGGCTAAATTGGCAAAAGAAGAAAAAGACCCCCAATCTAGGAAACTCATCATTCTCAATGCACTGATGGAATAATTCTCATCTCCCGTCCTGAGTCACTTCTTCCGGATTGGCTGCCCAGAAACAAGAACTTATCCTGCTCCCCGAGAAGCTTCCGATTGGTTCGCCTCCCTCCTACACCCCTCTCTTGGCTGTTCGATCTGCTCTTGACCCATTTGAGCCTTGGCTGTCACGGAATAAACATCTGTCCTCACCTTCAAAGTTGTCAGGGCAATTTATTTAAAGCAATGTCCTCTTCACTCTATCAGATCGGGGATAAGCCCCTGCCGGGGCTAGGAGCCCCGTTAACCTTCTACTGACCTGCGTCATAATCAGGTACATTTCTCACATATTCTCTTGCTAGCCACCGACATGAGCGGTGGTGATTCTGAGGATGCTGTGATGAGCCTTCGGGCTGAGGAGAGCGGAAAGCGCGTATGCGCGGAGGGAGCAAGCGCTATGATTTTAGATGAAACGAGTTTGAGGGATTTGAATGAGCAGCCACGCATTTGTGGCAATTGCGAGATTGTTAAGAAAACATACCATGAGATAGATGTTCTTAATGAAGAACTTAATTTTATAGCTAAAATGATTATGGCTTACCAAAGATTGGGACTTAGCCCAGATGATCCTAGGATAGTGGAATTCATGACCACCCGGTCTATGAAAACTACAGAGTTGGAGGAGCGAAAGGGTAATATGCTTTCTGTTACATCTAGCCAGTGTCAGGACTCTTTTTGTAGTTACCCCAAAAACCCGGAACGATTTCATAATCTTCCAGCAGACAATGATGATTTTAATTCCCCCACTAAAAGAAAAATCGCAAAAAATAGACCAGCCCCCCCAGTAGCAATAACTAGTACGAACAATAAATTTCAAGCGCTAAATAGCATACAGGATGAGGATAATCAAAACTCAAATAAAAACGTAAATGAGAAAATCCCCCCTATCATGCTAAAATATTGTACTAGCTTTAAAGAAATTTTAGCAGATATCAATAAATCATGCGGAGTGACAACAAACAAACTTAACCAGGGCTACATAAAAATCTTCCCCCAAACCATCGAACAGTACCAACTAATTCAACAGAGGTGCAAATCCCAAGGATTCGATTTTTATATTATCACTCCCAAAAACAAAAGGCCCCTAAAGGTCGTTATTAAAGGCCTTCCTATCGACTATGATAGAAATATTATTGAACATCAGCTCAGGCAATTAGGATTCAGCATAAACAAAAGTGCACAATTAACCCAATATCGAACAAAAAGACCCCTACCATTCTACCTAATAGAATTAAACAAAAACGGCAAAGAAGATGAAATTTATAAGATCCAACATATAGAATATTTATCTATCACTGTTGAGCCATTTAAGGGAAGAAGCATGGTCACCCAATGCTATAGGTGTAATTACTTCCATCACAGCTCTAATAACTGTGGAATCAAAGCTAGGTGTCTCAAATGCGGGAAGAACCACGAAACGAGCAATTGCGAGATCAAAGAAAAAATAGAGGAGCCGACTTGCATAAACTGCCATGAGAAAGGGCACATAGCGTCCTACAGAGGCTGTAAAGAGTTCCCTAAAATTCAATCTGCAAGAAATAATAGAGAAAGATACTTCTCAAACGCACAGTCATCAATTAGACCCGGCCAAACTTTCGCTGGACTTTTGTCCACTAACACTCAACCCGAGATGGCGCCACTAGAGCTGCCAAAACCAATAAATCAATCAACTAGCAGTCAGGAGGCAAACGTAAACAAACCAGCTCCTGCCATGAATAATGACTTCCTCGAGTTCGTGGAAGCTATGAGGGAACTCAAAAAACTAATGAATGAATTCCCAAACCTTTTTACAGTTCTCAGGCAACTTAAACATGTAACGGATCCGTTTATGAAACTTCAAATGGTTGCCGACGCTTTTACTCACCCAGGTCAAATTATCAACAAATAATAATTCACTTGTAATTGCCTGAGGTTAGTTTACTGGAACGCAAATGGCATTAATAATAAAACAATTGACTTTCGACACTTTGTAAATAAGTATAACCCCGATATTATTTTAATTCAGGAAACCCACCTTAGACCACAAAGAAAAATTTTTCTGGCAAACTATCATGCTTACTATAGCTACAGATCAAATCAGCAGGGAGGAGGTACCGCAATTTTCATCAAAAACGGATTACCCCATAACGAGGTCCCCCCAACATTAATACAAGAAATAGAAGCCTGCGTGGTTAAAATTAATATTAAAAACCAGGAACCCATCACCATTATTTCAACTTATGTACCCCCAGGTGTGAATGCAACGAACCTAGTCCTAGATATGGAAATCTTAACAAATACAGGAAATAACATAATATTCTGCGGAGACTTTAACGCACACCACTTAAGTTGGGGGTGTAATTACAACTGCGCTAAAGGAAATGCTATAAAATCCTTCGCCCTCCAGGCTGGGCTTGAAATAATTGCACCATCTACTCCCACTAGATTTGGTCAGGATACCGCAAACACCCTTGATTTAACGCTAACCAAAAACTTCCTGTTCCCTTATGAAATAATCTCACTACCTGAGCTCAGCTCGGACCATAACCCCGTAATGCTAAATTTCTTTTTTAAATATTCCCTACCTAATAGCCTAAATAAAATTAAAACTAACTGGAGAAATTACCAGCATATTCTTAGCCAAATTCCAACGCCCGAAATTAATGAATTCTCCGATATAAATAAAATTGATCACTTTGCAAAAATATTTGAAACTCACATCATAAATGCTAAAAATCTTTCATCCACCCCCATTACTAATAATCAAAAATATATTGACTCTAAATTACGTGTTTTAATAAAGGACAGGAATATTGCCAGAAAAATTTTTCAAAATACTAGAGACCCAGACTTCAAGAGTTTTCTTAATAGATTAAATAAAGAAATTACGAAACTAAATACAAAACTACAAAACGCCGAATTTGTAAACAAACTAATTAATGTAAACTATGAAGATGGCTCTATCTGGAAGCTAGTAAAAACCTTTAAGAGTAAAAAACACAATATTCCGGCCCTTAAAGGCCCAGCTAGTATTGCAATTAATGACAATGAAAAAGCAAACTGCTTGGCGGATAGCCTTGAGAAACAATTCCAGACAAATAATATAGGAGACCCGATCACAGAACAAAATGTAAATATTACTGTCAAAAGCTTTCACGAAGCGCTACCTACCAAATTTCATGATATAGCTCCCCCCACGCAAAAGGAACTTAATGACGTAATCAGCAAACTAAATGTTAAAAAAGCACCAGGACTAGACGATATTAACAATAAAATGCTCAAACTTCTACCAAATAACTTCCAAAAATTCTTAATCAATATAATTCATAGTAGCTTAATTTTTGGACACTTCCCGTCAATTTGGAAAACAGCTGCAGTTATCCCCATTATTAAACCTGGTAAAGATCCAACTGACCCAACTAGTTACAGACCCATATCCCTACTTCCCTCAGTAAGTAAAATAACCGAACAAATTATTCTAAATCGATTAAACTCCCACCTAGATAAAAATAATATTCTCACCCCGGAACAATTTGGCTTTCGCAAAAATCTCTCCACCACCCATCAATTACTTAGAGCAATAGAATATATCGAACAAGGATTCGAAAATAAACAAAAAACTGCAGCTGTATTTTTAGACATACAGAAAGCTTTTGACAGAGTTTGGCAAGAAGGCCTTATTTACAAACTCATAAACTACAATACACCCCCGCACCTAGTCAAAATTATAACTTCGTACCTTAGCTTCAGATCCTTTAAAATCAGAGTAAATCATGAATACTCAGACATTAAACCTATTCAGGCAGGAGTACCACAAGGATCGAAGCTAGGGCCAATTCTCTTTACTCTATTTATAAATGACATCCCCAAACAATTTAACACTATGTTGTGTATGTACGCTGACGATACTGCAATACTAGCAAAAAATAAAAATCCTAACTACATCACTATCGCGTTAAATAGACACCTTAAAGCTCTTGAAGACTGGTTCGTAAAATGGAAAATAGAAATTAACGCTAGTAAAACTGAAGCAATCTTTTTTTATAAAAATAACTTTAATAAATCATATCCCCCTGTTAAAATTAAAAATAAGACAATCCCGTGGTCTAAGGAATGTAAGTACTTAGGAGTAATTCTAGACAGTAAATTAACTTGGAAACCCCATTTTATTTATGTAACCAAAAAGTTTCGAGACCTAACTCGTAAATTTTACCCCCTAATTTCTCGAAACTCAAAAATGAGTAGACAAAACAAAATGCTTATTTACACCGCCTATTTGCGTCCGGTACTAACTTATGCCTGTCCTGTATGGGGTTATGCCGCCAAATCAAATCTTTATCTAATTGAAAAACTGCAAAATAATGTCATCCGTAATATTTGTAAACTCAGATATTTTATGTCAACAACAAACATGTACAAATGTTTAGACTACCTTCCACTGAAAAAATTCATAGCTAGACTCTCTCTTAAATTCTTCAATAACCTAGAATTAATTGACAATCCAGCTATAGAAGAAATTCCAAAATATTCTCCATCCATTAAAATTAAAAGACCTAGAAATATTCTACTTTAAATTCATTCTTACCAAAATAGCTAAAATAGTTCTTAATACTTTTCCACGGCGGCATACCCCCACACCTACACCTAATCTCTAAACCAATCGCAAGGGTTCCTGGCACACGCTACCTCACCTCCCCACCTCAGTGACTGACTACTACTAGAACCAGATGCTCATTCACGACTTGGCTCTTGGACTGATAACATCTAGCTATACCGCAAAAGATACCAGGGCAAGCTATTTACAGCCATGCTTTCTCCACATGTCAGATCGGGGATAAGCCCCTGCCGGGGCTAGGAGCCCCGTTAACCATCTAATGACCTGCCTCATAATCATCTACTCATACCAGAAGCTCAGAAAAAACAAAAAAAGAACGCTTTCCGGGGACCAAATTCCAACAAAAAAAATAGCAACCACACAACAGGAAATAAAATTGAATAACAAATACGCCGAGCTAGGAAACCAAATCGAAGAAATTAATAGTAAAAATAATGATCAGAAAATTCCACCCATAGTACTCAAAAGAACCGACAATTACAAAGTAATCCTCCAGAGGATAAATGACACCCATAAAATAAAATGCTCCACCAAACCAACAGGAGAATATTTCCATATCTATTGCGAAACGCAAGACGACCACAGGAAACTAACAAAATACCTAGACGAGGAATCTTTGGAATATTACGTTATATCCACCCTAGCAGAAAAACCGATCAAAATCGTCATAAAGGGGTTACCAATAGATACAGCCTGTGAGGAAATCCAAAATGAGTTAATAAAAAAAGGCTATCGTGTCTCCAAAGTAAACCAATTCCGGCAATTTAGAACAAAACAACTCCTCCCCATATTCCAAGTCCACCTCCTCAAAACTGATAACATACAAAAAATTTACGAAGAAACCAACCTACTCTACATGGTAGTAAAAATAGAAAAATTTATAAGAAAAACAATAGGGCAGTGCTTTGCATGCCAGTCATTTGCACATACAAGTGCCAACTGTAAGATGAAAGTCAGATGCGTGATCTGCGCGCAAAACCATGATTCCAGAACTTGCCCTGAAAAACAGAAAGAAAATCCGGAGAAAAAGTGCGCCAACTGTGGGGGACCACACACTGCATCTTATAGAGGCTGTCCGAAATTCCCCAAAATTCAAAATAGAAACCCAGTTCAAAATGGAAAATCATTCGCATCACTTTTTAAACAACAAGCACCGCAACCCACCCCTCAACAAGTAAAATTCCAAGCCGAGCCAACAGCAACCAAAGCCCCCACAGTAATCAACGAAAACCCAGGACACCAAGACTTCTCGGACATATTTCGACTCGTAAAACAACTAAAATCAATAATGCAAGCCATCCCAAACATAAAAGAGCTAATAAGTAAATTAGAAAACGAAACAAATCCACAGAACAAATTATACATTCTTGTCGAAGCCTTCGACAATTCTCCTCTCGACCTACCACTATGAATTATTACAAACCAGGGCTCACTTTATTCTCTTGGAATGCTAACGGCCAGCTGAACAAAATCAATGAACTCAGGGACTTTGCTAACAAGTACAACCCGGACATTATCGCAGTTCAAGAAACGCATCTCAGATCTTACAATAAACTTTCCATCGCAAACTATACCTTCCACTCCACCCCCAGCAGAACTGGCAGGCCAATAAGAGGCACCGGCATCTTCATTAAAAACAACATCAATCATCATTACCTACCTAACCCCAATCTTAGACAAATAGAAGCAACCATCGTTACAGTTCAACTCCCAGGAAAAAAAAGAAACTTAAACGTAATCTCCACCTACCTCCCACCCGGTGCTGACACCTCATTCACAATTGATATTGAAGCTCTCGTTCAAACTAATTACGAAACAGTACTTATTGGTGACTTTAATGCAAAACATAGATCCTGGAACTGTGAGAAAGCCAACCCTGCCGGAATGAGATTAAATTCCTTCGCCAAAAAACTAAAAATGCAAATCCTAGCGCCAGATCACCCAACCAGATATAGCAGATACTCCGAATCAATAATAGACTTTGCCATTGCCAGAAATATAACCTATCAATATGAAATCAAAACGATGACTGAACTGTCAAGTGATCACCTCCCCATCAAGCTACACCTTAATATTGCAGAAATTAACTTCAAACAAGTCTTTAAAATCAAACCAAACTGGAAGCATTTCAGAAACCACCTTAACGAAAATACCCAACTCAACAGTAAAATAAGCTCCACCGGTGCAATAGAAAACGAAGCCAAAAACATCACTGCTGAAATCTACAATGCTTACTCACAAACCGCCAAATTACATAAAGCTAGCACTGGAGAAACCCCCACAGAAATCAGAGCCCAAACCACAATCCGCAATAGACTAAGAAAAATATGGCAAAGAACCAAACACCCCCAAGACAAAAAGAACTACAATAGAGCCAAAGAAAAGGTATCAAAAATGTGGGAAATCCATCGTAATAGTACCTGGGAACAAAAAATCACAAGCGCAAATGTCGAAGACAACTCAATTTGGAAACTCATCAAAAGCTACACAGGAAACAAATTCAAAATTCCCCCACTTAGAGGCATTGATACCATCGCATACAGTAATAAAGAAAAAGCGGAAGAGCTGGCCCTCAATTTAGAAGATCAATTTCAATTAAATAAGATCTCAGACCCAAGCACAGAAAAACTAGTTAACACCACAATCCGCAAGTTTTGGAAAAGTCAGACGAAAACCCACATAGAACCATGCAATCCAAACGAAATAATAGAAGCCATAAAACAAACAAAAAAGAAAAAGAGTCCTGGCGAAGATAAAATTACAAACGAAATGCTGAAAAACCTCCCCACAAAAACAATCTTTAAAATCACAAAATTAACTAATGCAATCCTCAAGTACCACCACTTCCCGAAAATCTGGAAAACCTCCATCATAGTACCAATACTCAAACCAGGAAAAGAAGCCCACAACCCTACCAGTTACCGACCTATCAGTCTCTTGCCCTCCATAAGTAAAATCATTGAAAAAATAATCTACAATAGAATCAAGCCAGAAATAGAAGGAAAAATAATACCTTACCAATTCGGATTCAGAAACAATCACTCAACAGTAGCCCAACTATTTAGGATGACGGAAATCATAAAACATGGCTGGAGTAAAAAAAAAGATACTGGTGCTGTCTTTCTCGATATTGCCAAAGCATTTGACAAGGTATGGATTAAGGGATTAATATACAAAATTATTCAACTCAACATCCCAGATGGACTAGTTAAACTTATGGCTTCATACCTCATTCAAAGAAGTTTTAAAGTTAAAGTCCAAAATGACCTCTCTGACCCTAGACCCCTCCAAGCTGGAATAGCTCAAGGTTCAATCCTCGCCCCACTCTGCTTTAATATCTACATCAATGATATCGCAAGAACTCCCAAAACCCAACTCTACCTGTTTGCTGATGACACAGCCATCCTAAGCACCGCAAAAAACAATAACAAAATTTCCGAAGACATCCAACTCCACCTAAGCAAGTTAGAAAAATGGCTTACCAATTGGAAAATTAAAGTCAACGCCGAAAAGAGCCAAGTAATCTTCTTCTCCAACAAAAGCAAAAAAAAGCCGCCCCCACCCATACTCAATAATATCACCATTCCATGGGAAAAACAGACTAAATATCTCGGAGTAATACTCGATCAAAGACTAACTTATGGACCGCACATCACTGCCATCAAGAAAAAATTCCTCACAGCAAAAGCCACTCTCCATCCTCTCATCAACTACAAATCCAAACTCTCCCTCAGCAATAAAAAGTTAATCTACAAATCCATTCTCAGACCGATCTTCACTTATGCAGCCCCTATCTGGGGAGTTGCAGCAAACTCCCACATCTCTAAGTTAGAAACCATGCAAAACCAAATCCTCAGACAAATAGCCAAAATGCCCTGGTTTGTAAGAAACTCTAATATCAGGAAAGACCTCAACATCGCAACCGTTAAAGAAATAATTTGTAAACTAACCACATCCTTCATAGAAAGAATTGATAAAATGGAAAACATCACCATCCGATCAATCCCCCGACTGCATCCAAATAACCCGCTCAACAAGAAAAGACCGCGTTCCCTCCTCAAATAAAAAGCAGCACCAAGGTCACAATCATCAATCACTCTGGAAAAACGAAACCGAACTGACAGCAGCCACGAGACAGCCACGCGCCTCACCCAACAACTGAAGAACAGCTGATAAGGACCAGCTCCCTCCAAGGCCACTCCACCCCAAGTCATCGACCTCGGACATGAAGACGGCGAATCTGGACCAGCCAAAACTCCTACTAATCAAACTAACACCCCGTTTTACCCAATCATAACCTACCTGTTAATGAATCTTTTTCCCATTTAAGCTAATTACAAACAAGTTAACTTTAAATTTAATTTTAATTTTTTTTTCCTTTTACGTTGTTTTAACAACTTCTAATAAAGCTTTACAACTTTCTCTGCACTACATTATTATGTTAAACTATGCTATGCTATGTCATCTCTTCAACAGGTTTTTTAGGGAATGGAGATTACAGGTCAACGCCCAGGCTCTCCTTCCAAATACGAATATTTGCTGGCCATAATCATCTACTCACGCCTAAGCACCATCCATCCTTCACCATCAAGCTCACGCGGCCCCTTGGCCAAATCTAATTCGCTTTATTGATAAGCTAACTTTCTCAGGGTTCCCCTCACCTCTGTATATATCAGACTGCGTAGAAGTGCATTTGCACTGGTACTCAAGCTAACCATCCAAAATCAGTCAGTTTTTCCCAGAGAAAAAAAATATATTTTTTCTGCTGCCCCTCATGGTTCTTCACCAGGAAGGTCGTGTTTTCTCCTTTCTCCCGTAGCGTGTCTGCAATGTGCTGCCATCTAGCGGTCTAGTGACTCTCTACTTCTTCTGCCTTTCTACCGTGCTCCGTTAGCTCCACCCTCTTGGCGTGAGCTCCTACTGACTGTGTGAACTAAATTCTTTCGCTTGCGCGCTTTGCGCGCGCCTGCGATCTGTGTTTTTAAGCTTTTTCGAGCGAACTTTTCCTCGGATTACTAAAGATGAACAATTTGACTCAAGCTTCCTCCAATTCGGACAGCCCGAAAATGGATTACTCAAACTCAAGTGCTCAAGCGCTCTCAGATGCAAAGCCAACAAGCCCTGCAGATGCGGTAAGTGCCAACTTTGTCAATACTACTCAGTCTGACTGTGGTCCCCTTAAAATTAATCCCAATTCATATCTTAACGACGCTGAATACTATTTCATTATGGATAATGTTAAATCCAGACTTAATCTTCTTCATGCAGTTGCCAACAAAACATTCGAGACAATCTCAGAAATTGCCCTTTTGAGCAGCGAGGCGCTTATCCTCTCCACTAGCAGAGTGGAACATCTTTCGGCCCAACTTGCCGCCAAACAATCCTGCTCAAAGCCAAATTACTCATGCTCTGAAGATGAATCTTCAGATGACATTAAAATTGTCGGGTCACAGACACCCAAAACATCAAAAAACAAAAACAACAATAAATTGCCCCGCATTTCCAAGAAAATGCGTCATGATTCTAATGATAAAATTGATACATCAAATAGGTTCAAAATCCTTGATTCAAACAATGACGAGCATGATGCTCATATGTCCGACCAGGACCAAAACGCCCAACCGAGCACCTCCACAGATAATTCAACTGCAAATGTTACCACTGATCAAACTTCCAAGAAAAACTATGTCCCCCCAATCATAATTGACGACCCCAAAAATTCAGCCGGTCTACTATCAAAATTTAGTCAAATGACCAACACCAAAATCATGGGCAAATTTCTTGCTAATAATAGACTTAAAGTTTTTCCCCCCAACGCAGATGCTCACCGCACAATACAACGTCAAATCAAGAAGGATAACCTTCAAGCACACACTTTTGAACTCCATGATGAAAAGAAATTGAAGGTGGTCATTAGAGGCCTCCCTGCTGACCATCCAGTTGACGATATCCTTCATGAAATCCAACAAATGGGTCTTGATCCCGAACTTTGCCAACCTCTTAGGCATAGAAGATCAAACACCCTCATGCCACTCTTTCTGGTTACCCAACCTAAAACCGAAAATAGTAAACTCATATTCAACATGACTAACACAGGGTACCTAAAAATCTCTGTGGAACCTCTCCGCAGAAAACAAACCCCAGCGCAGTGCTACAACTGCCAAGAATTTTATCACCACAGCAGGTTGTGCACCCGTAATGCAAGATGTTTAAAATGTGGCGGGCCCCATCAAACTAAAAACTGTACAAAACCAAAAGAAACTCCTGCTAAATGCTGCTTGTGTGGGGGTCCTCACACAGCAAACTACTCGCAATGCCCCAAAAATCCGGCCATGCGCAAATCCTTCCAAGCAGCTCCCAAAGATGGGTGGAACAACCCAGTTGCTCTTGAAAGGGTCAAAGAGTCCTTCCCACAACAAGCTCCAACCATTCAAAATACCACAACTCCTCAGACCCACCCAGTTCTGGATGGTAATCCTAATCAACCAGTAACTGTTAATCAAATTACGAAACTTATGAACAACTTCCTTACTCAAATGTCTACTTTACTCAAGTCTGTCCCTGTAAACGTTCAATAGCTCCAAATTTAATAATATCTCCATTGTTTCATGGAACGCTGGTGGTATTCGCCACAAATTTAAAGAACTCAAATACTTCTGCATTGATTGGGAACCAGACATAATTGCTATTCAAGAAACCCATCTTCGCCCCTCAGATAACCTGAAAATTCCCAACTACACTTCATACAGAACAGATCGACTTACTCACAAAGGTGGTGGTACAGCCATTCTTGTTAAAAATTCTATCCCTCACCATCCAACCCCCATCTCTTCTTCTAGTTTTGAAAATACTTCCATCTCGATCGATCTCGCTAACAATTCACATGTCACTGTTGCTAGCATTTATCGACCTCCTCATGGCAAAATTGATACCATGGAGCTTCTCCGAGTGTTGAGTCAAACAGGCAAATGTATCGCGGTCGGCGACTTCAACGCTAAACATCCAGCTTGGAGCAAAGGTCGCTCTAACTGTAATGGTACGATTATACACGATTTCATCGCCTCCAACAACCTCATTCTCATCGCTCCTCTCGAGCCCACTCATTTCCCTATTAACGCGCCGTCGTCCAGCACTCTCGATTTTGGAATACTAAGTAATATCTCCTCTGGAAGTGCCACCTCTCTCAATGAACTGTCCAGTGACCACAATCCGGTTTTATTCGAAATCGACATCAATATTAATTCATCTACAATCCCCAAAACCATTAAAACTACCAACAGGTTGACCTTTTCTTCCATCCTACAAAAAACGGTCCCTGGGAACCCCAAAATAAACACCATTCCTGATATCGACAGTGCGATCTCAAAGTTCACCATAATGGTTGCTTCTGCCCTCAACCAAGCATCCAAAGCTAAAACCATCAAAGGTCCAGCCCGTAAACTACCCCCCGAAATTGTCAACAAAATTAAAACAAAAAACAGGTATCGCAAACTTTGGCAACTGACTTTCTTCCCGCCCTATAAACTGTTATTCTCAAAATTGCAAAATGAAATTCGAGAAGACATTAACAAATACGACAATAACTCCTGGAGAAAACTCCTTGAGAGTCTCAACCCAGAGGATAATTCTCTGTTTGAATTCAACCGTAAGTTGACAAAGAAATTCTTTGCTATTCCTCCAATTCTGGACACCGACGGCACTAAATACACTCCACTGGGCAAGGCCAATGCCTTCCTTCACTCACTCGAAAATTCGTTCCAGGTCAATCCCGAACCATACTCAAATAGCCATATTAAATATGTTAAAAGCACAGTCCGCAACTACTTCAACTCAACTAATCATAGTTCAACTCCGAAGCTCACATCTCCGCAAGAAGTCATGGATCACATCAGAAAAATCAATGTCAAAAAAGCAACAGAACCTGATGGTATTCCTAATAAAGCCATTAAAATGCTTTCTCTAAATGCAATCACACATCTCACAAAAATCTTCAACAAATGTCTCCAATTCAATTACTTCCCTACTGCTTGGAAAACTGCCCATGTTTTAATGTTTCCAAAACCCAACCAAAATTCCAAACTCCCTGGCTCTTACCGTCCCATCAGTCTCCTCAGTAATCTGGGGAAACTGTTTGAAAAAATCATTCTCTCTAGACTATCAGATTTCTGCAATGAGAAAGCCATTATTCCCGACGAACAGTATGGCTTTAGAAAAGGTCATAGCTGCGTCCATCAGCTTCTCAGAGTCACTAATACCATTACAGAAGGCTTCAACGCCAAACTAATTACAGGGGGAGTTTTTCTCGATGTGAGAAAAGCATTTGACCGAATGTGGCACCAGGGCCTCACTTGCAAATTAATCGAGCACCAATTCTCGCATTATCTCATAGCTCTCATCACTAACTTTTTAACTGACCGCACCTTCCAGGTCAAATTACAGAACACCCTTTCTGTCACGGGCTCCATTCTTGCTGGTACTCCTCAAGGCAATGCTCTAAGTCCTCTGCTATATTGCATCTACAATGCCGACTTCCCTAAAACGGATCACGTCATCAACTGTCTTTTCGCCGATGACACTGCCATTCTTATCCACGGCATCTCGGCCAAATTTGTCATTAAACACCTTCAGAAAGCTCTAGACAATATCGAGGACTGGTGCACTCGATGGCGAGTTTCCATCAATACAGAAAAAACGCATGCAATTCTTTTCCGCAAAGGTCATCCGAGAGTCAACTACAAAAACCTCAAATTTTTTTGGTGATGAACTCAGCTGGGACTCAGAGGTCAAATACCTCGGGCTCATACTTGACTCAAAACTCACTTTTCGAAGCCACATCAAATATAACTCTGATAAACTTTGGGCGAAAACCCACGAAATTATCCCTCTCATTGGGCGTCATTCTCCGCTCTCTCTCAACAACAAAGTTCGGCTCTATAAACAAGTCATTCGCCCCATTCTCACATATGCTGCTCAAATTTGGGGCCTTGCGGCTAAAACCAATAGAAACAAAATTCAAATATTACAGAACAAAATTCTGAGAATGATCACCAACTCCCCATGGTACGTCAGGAATGATGTTATTCACAATGATCTCAAAATTGAACCTATTGAATCGTTCATCACAAAATTATCCAGGAACTTCTTCCTCAAACTTAAAGATCATTCCAACCCCACAATTTCCCAACAAATACAATATGCTCATTGCAATCGCAAACACAACTACCCATATCTCACAACTAAATGGACCATCCCCCTTAAACCTCCATAATGACTCTCCGGTTTTTACATGCATCCTTTTTAACTCCATTCTTGTACCACCACCACCCACCACTTGCTGCTTGCAACCTTTATAAAAGTCTCTTTCTTAATGTTAAATCAC
This sequence comes from Argiope trifasciata, assembly GCA_026543055.1. Taxonomy (NCBI): domain Eukaryota; kingdom Metazoa; phylum Arthropoda; class Arachnida; order Araneae; family Araneidae; genus Argiope; species Argiope trifasciata. The sequence continues at coordinate 6,337 of JAPMOQ010066828.1, read as the reverse complement.
GCGGTCCTTTGACCAAAACTAAAGTGCATAATTAGCAATTACTCAGGGTTTCCAAATTCAGGTACCACAGTCTATCATACTGAGTAGAAGTGCAAAGCACTGGCACTCAATAAAAACATCTAAATTCAGTCAGTTTTTCCCAGATAGAGAGTACATTTCTCGATTCTCGTGTTAGTCATCGACATGGTCGGTGGCGCAAGCGAGGAAGGCGCTAAGCGCATTTGTGCGGAGCAGAGCGATGACATGGTAATTGACGATACTACACCTAATCCTACGAGCAATAGTCCCAGTACAATTTGCATCCACTGTAAAGAGAGGAAAATTTGTCTAGAAGGGGTTATAGCGAGTAGAACCGAAATTGATTCAATAGATAAAACAATCATGGAATTGAGAAGGAAGGGCATAAACTACACACTGGAAAATGAGACTGAGATGGGATCAAGAAGAGCCAGATTCATCAAAAGAATTGAGGAGCTCCAGGGTAAGATTGTTAAAATTTATGCTTGTCAGGATGTAAACTGTAATTTTAACAGTAATCCCCCTTTCTCTCAACGCAAAGAGGATTTTACTTCCCCAACTAAAAGAAAAACTGCCAGGCCTAAACCAGTGTCCCCTAAAAGTGTCACTCAAATTAGCAATAAATTTCAAGCGCTATCTACGCTACCAACCGACAATAGCCCAACCACCATTGATCAATATAGAACCCCGCCTATAATGCTCAAATATTCGAGCGAATTTAATACAATACTATCTGAAATAGCCAAATCTTGTGGTAAAACCGAAAATAAGTTTAATCAGGGCTTTATCAAAATTTTCCCTCAATCACCCGAGCAACATGAAGCGATCCAAACCTTCTGCAAACAACATGGATACGACTTCTACATTATAACTCCCAAACATAAACGACCACTAAAAGTTGTCCTAAAAGGACTACCTCATGATTATTCGATAGACCATATCGAGGCTACTCTCAAACAACTCAATTTCCCAGTATCCAGAGTAGTTCAAATGACACAATTTAGAACTAAACGAAAACTCCCCTTTTATATGGTAGACTTAAATAGGTCAGAAATAGCCAATGAAATTTTCAAACTTAAACATCTAGATTATCTTTCTGTTTCTGTTGAACAGTATAAGGGCCGCAGCATGATTACACAATGCTATGCATGTAATTATTTCCATCATAGCCAGAAAAATTGTCAAATGAAGCCCAGATGCCTAAAGTGCGGCAAGGAACACCAAACCATACACTGCGAAATCAAAAGTAAAATTGAGGAGCCTACATGCATCAACTGTAACGAAAAAGGACATATTACCTCTTACAGGGGGTGCAAAGCATTCCCAAAAGTACCTTCTGCTAGGAACAATAGAGAAAATTACTTTAACAAAAACCAGGCCCTAATCCGACCAGATATCAGTTTTGCTGCACTTTTTAACGCCCCTAACCAACAAGAGAGGGCGCCACGTGAGCATATTAACTTCACAACCCTCCAGGAGACGGCGCCACCTATGCCTAGCAGCAGCAATATAAGCCAGAGCGCAGGCCAAGGCAACGCATTCATCGCATTCTGTTCTCAGCCATGGAGGAGGACAGACGCTCTGAAGCCTCGTGCAGTAGTACGCTAAGCTGGGATAGTAGTTACAGCTATTTTACTGGAGCATTTAGTCAATGCAGCATGGTTAGTAATCATCAGATTAGAATACAACAGCAAAAATCCATAGCCCGTTCTTTTATAGAAACCCTCAACCAGATGAAAGGTGATAAAATGGATAATACACCACAATATAGGGAAGAATTAAAGAAGTATAAAGAGATTCAAGATGACATTGCAAAGAGAGAAAAAGCCCTGAAAGATATAGGCCCGTGTCGGATCATAAATTGTGATAAGCACCACCTATTGCAGACGGTAATGGACATGGAATGTGAAGAGCCCTTCCAGAAAGTAGACAAGCGACACACGATTAAAAGAAGAAACTCCACCAATAGCCAGGAATTAAATTTACAAAATAAATTTCAAGCCCTTGATGCGGAACAAGACCCGAACGTAAAGAAGACCCCACCCATAAACCTTAAGATGACTGATGACTATAATCTAATACTACAAGAAATTTGCAGGACATATCCAGGCACAGAAAACCAGTATGTAAATGGATTCATCAAGGTCAACCCCGCCAACGATGAGGAAAGGAAAGGCATCATAGAACTACTTGAGACTAAGAAAAAAGAATTCACAATATCAGAAGACCCATCCGAACGACCCATTAAAATCATCATAAAAGGCCTCCCAGGGAACATGAACAAAGAAGAAATCAAAAAGGAACTGGAAGAAAATAATTTCCATATACTAAGAATCTCCCAACTAAGAAATTACCGTACCAAGACCTTCCACCCTATATACCTAGCTGAAATCAAAAAGATTAATAACTACAATAATATTTATAACTTGACCTCCCTCTTTTACATTAAAATCAAAATAGAAACCTACAGAAAACCAGCTAAAGCAACTATGTGTTTCAACTGCGCCGGATTCTTTCATAGCGCGCGGAATTGCAGATGCAATCCGCGCTGCATAAAATGCAATGGAAGTCACCCCACCCAGACATGCGAAATCAAGGAAAAAATCCAGAAACCGGTCTGCATCAACTGCCAAGAAACTGGACACCTGGCCTCCTGGAAGGGGTGTAAAAACTATCCATCAACAAGACCAACTCCCCCCCTGAGAAGAACATTTGCCGATGCGGTCAGAAGAGACAAAGAGCAGGAGCCAAGAACATCCACCCCAGCACCCAGACCAGTACAGCCCATAGTCAAAATAACCCAAAACCCAGAACCAAACCAAGCTCCGGAAATTGCAGAATTCAGGGACATTTTGGAAGCCCTTAGAGTAATCAAAATACTTCTACAGGAATTCCCTGGAATACTAAACGCAGCCAAAAAACTCAAGTCCACGACAGATAAAGATGAAAGAAAACTAATCCTGATAAACGCACTACTTGAATAAATTCCATATTTACTCATTTGCCGGCACTGTACAATAGTTTATTCCAGCTCATCTGATTGGACGCCACCTCTACCCCCCCTGCGAACTCCTGATTGGCTCTGAAAACTCTCTCCTCTTCCCACGCTCCTGCCTCCTTCTGCCTTGCTCGGACTTTGTTTACTATCAGCCAGTTTGCTTCCCAGCCAGGTGCATGTAACAACGCCAGGTTTTTCTACGCACCATGAACGAAGATAGTCTTTTGATAAATCTAATACAACCCCTGTAATCTATCTCCATCTTTTTGCTCATCATCGTGAAGCATATAAACATTTCATTCCAATATTTACAGATGGTTCGAAAGGTTCTTTAAATACTTCATTTGCTTGTGTTTTTATTGACTCCACCAGCTCCTTTCGACTTCATCCCTCATGTTCTATTTTTACTGCAGAAATCACTGCCATCTTTCATGCATTATCTCACATTTCAAATGGTCCACCTAATAATTATATCATTTATTCAGACTCAAAAAGTGCCTTGGAATCGTTAACATCTCTTCATCGTTTCTCTCACCCATTGGCTTTTAAAATTCTTGAATTGCATGATAGCCTCACATGTGAAGGTTATTCAATCCTATTCTGCTGGGTTCCTTCACATGTGGGTATTTCTGGTAATGAATTGGCAGACGAGGCTGCGAAATCGGCTGCCAGTCTTTTAAATGACCCTGTTCCTTTGAACGATATCAAGAAATATATAAAAACCCTTCTAGATATGAAATGGCAATCAGAATGGGACAGTAAAGAGGCAAATAAGCTTCATTCTATCAAATGTTCCATCGAGTGTTGGCCCATTTTAAATAGCAGAAAATTGGATACCGTAATTACACGTTTAAGAATTGGCCATACTAGGCTCACACATAGGCATTTGTTGTTGGGGGAGCCCGCCCCTCGATGTATTTTATGCCAATGCTTTTTGACAGTTCAGCACATACTGATGGAGTGTCCACGTTTTGATTCTCAACGAGTTCGGTACTTTCATACTCCTCATTTTGTATCGAAAGATATCCTTCATAAAGCGCCTCATCCTCAACTTATAACGTTTTTAAAAACGATTGGTTTCTTTTACCTTATTTAAATATTTTATCATTTTTTAAATGTTTTAAATCTATGTGATAGTTCCTTTATGCATATTTTTTAAGGTCTTAAATAGAGTTTTGAAGCAGGTATTTTGATTAACCTTTTAAAACGTGAAAATTTTACGAACCATAGACTCGCATAGACCTTGTCGTTGGCGCTGTATGATCAGAAGTGGTTTTAGCGCCATTAAACTCCATCAACCTCCTCCGCAAGGCGGGTGCTTCGTAAAACCTCTCCATTAAGGCAACGCATTCACTTTTTCTGTTTCATCCTCTCGCTAGCCACCGTCATGAGCGGTGGTGATTCAGAGGACGTGGGGAGCAAACGCCTTCGGGCCGACGCACCTGATGAGATGTTGATTGACGAAAGCGCAGGAAATGCTAACAAACTCTGCGACAACTGCCAGCAGAGAGTACTGAAAGAGGTTGACGTAATTAACATCAATCTAGAATTAGACGCTACAGTAAAAGCGATAATTAACTATAGAAACTTGGGCATTCCAGACGATCATCCTTACCTTCACCACCATGAAGCAAGACGAATGGATGCTGTCTCAAGACTGGAGGAGGCCAAGGGTAATATGCTTCATTTTGTTTGTCAGGATGAGCAATGCCCCAAAACTTTTAACACCAGGGAATCTGAACCTAATTTTGATGATAATGGATTTAAATCACCGACCAGAAGAAAAACCGCGAGAAACGCTAATCAGGGTAATAATAATAATAATATTAATAACACGGTTCCGATAAATAATAAATTCACCCCTCTGCAAAACGTAACCGAGATTGAAAGTAAAAATGCCGAACCCATAACTCGGGTCCCTCCTATTATGTTGAGATATTCCAAAAAATATCAGAAAATTTTAGCCGACATAGAAAAAACTTGCGGTAAGACCGAAAATAGACTCAATAGTGACTTCGTCAAAATATACCCAGCTAATCACGAACAGCACCAGAAAATTCAACAATATGCTAAAACTCAGGGTTATGAGTATTACATAATCCAACCCAAGAATAAACGCTCAGTTAAAATTGTCATTAAAGGTTTACACATTGATCAGGACACTGACGAAATTCATAGCTACCTTAAAAATGAATTAGGCTTCCCCGTATCAAAAGTTACGCAACTCACGCAAACGAGAACCAGACGCAAATTACCCTTCTTCCTAGTCGACCTAGTGAGAGGTGACAACATAGATAAAATATACACCATTCAAAGATTGGATATCTAAGAGTTACTATCGAACCGTACAAAGCAAGGAACATAACAAGACAATGCTATAGGTGTAATTTATTTCACCATAATGCAGAAAGCTGCAACATCCAACCTAGATGCATTAAATGCGGAGATAAACATGAAACTAAGCAATGCGGAATTAAAGAGCGCATAGAAACACCCACTTGCATCAACTGTGGAAAACTAGGACATGTTGCCTCGTATAGAGGCTGCGAGAAGTTCCCAAAGGCAAATAACCCACAAAACAATAGAGCAAACTATTATGCAGCTAAAAATAACTTTAACAATAACTACAGTTCAAGCATAAGACCAGGGACATCTTTCGCTGATCTTGTTAGAAGTACCGAGTCCCAACAGATGGCGCCACCTGAGCAGCAGATGACTGACAGCAGCGATAATGTAAACAACAACCCATTCGAACTTAAAGAGCTATTTGAAGGGTTTACTGAAATCAAGAAAATCCTCTCTACTTCCCCTAACTTCATTAATAATATTAGGAAATTGAAACAAGCCAAATCCAATCAGGATAAATCTTTAATAGTCTCGGATATCCTAGTTAGTCTCCTCTTAACTGGAATTAAATAGCGTTCACCTGCAACAGCTTGCGTATTGTATTCTGGAATGCAGATGGCATTTCCAACAAAATTAACGATTTTAAATCATTTGTAAATAAGTATAACCCGATGCTATTTTAATTCAGGAAACTCACCTTAGACCACAAAGGAAGATCTTTCTGGCTAATTACCACGCATATCACTCATACAGACAGGGCTCCAACCTTGGCGGTACTGCAATATTAATTAAAAATGGAATTCCACACCACGAGACAGTCCCCCCTACCTTCCATTTTATTGAAGCAAATACTGTCTCACTAAATATTAATAAAGAACCCATAATGCTTACTTCTATTTATATACCCCCCACCTCATATACCGCACTTTTCACCTTCGATCTAGAAAATCTTCTTCAAATTAATTCAAATCATAT
>JAPMOQ010066827.1:0-11329 GCA_026543055.1 Argiope trifasciata | reverse complement strand
AAACATGAGTCGGATCCCACATTCCTGATCTTTACACTACATTCAAGCATTTTAATCAGATACTTTTTTATGAATTAAATCAAATATACTTGGAGTAATTAAACGAATCATAATAATCTACATAAATTTTTTCATAGTTATCTAAAATATTCATTTGTTATTTTAACATTTTTTCATTTTTTATTGATTCTTTCATTTTGTTTTTCAACTTTTTTGTAAGAAAACTTTTATCTTGTATCGACTAAAACTACATTGATACAAATCATGCAAACGTTTATGTATAACATCCAGTCTCTGAAATAATTTGAAATAATACGGAGTGACTCATTTCAGTTTCTTAATTAAAAACTGTAATTCAATGCATATATGTCATGTGCTAAAAATTTCATCGCAAAGAAGTTTCAATGATTTTAATTTTAAAAAACACAATAAACGATATATCCTCAATATGGTTTAGTTGCCAGAAAAAATAGAAAAGTACATTAATTTGAATGTAATGCCGTTATACTTCTTTCAAATTTCCCAATGTTACGTTTCAATTAAAAAATAATTTTAAAAAAAATCGAGGATAAAAAATCTTCAAAAATGTTAACGGCAGCATACAATTGGTTGTTTAACCAGCTCACGATTCCATTTGTCAGAAATCAGCAATTCCAAAAACTTTCACCACATCAAACTATAATTTAAACAATAAAAGAACAGACGTCGATGAAAATAACGCGTTTAAAACACCTGTACCATTAATTCCAAGAGCCAATAAATTTTGATAACGTTTTAATGCAACAGACTCTTTTTATTGAATCTCGTCTCATTTAATCAGACGATAGAAGGGAAAAAAACGCCTGCACGTTTTAGATTGCAACTGACGAAACGAAATTAAATAAAAGAATGGAGCGTTTGGATAAAAATACAATGCTATGAAAAAACTCTTATTCTGGATGAGTTAAATACTGAAGAAACGATTTTCACGTAGGACGAAAGGAAATGAACGAATATAATGGAGGCGGAACAAACGGTGAGAAAAAAAATGTCCACATAAAAGAATTTAAAAAAAATTAATAGCAGTAGTTGATCTTGTTAACCTCGGCAGTCGTAGTGATTATGATCTTACTTTGCTATGCTATATTTTAAGAAAATTCCCCCTTTTTTTTCTTTACCAAATAACTAACAAATAATTATTATTACAAGTTTAAAAAAAAGGAATGCACTAAAATTATTCACTTAATACAATTTTAAAAAGAAATCTGAATCTTTAAATATGCACCACAAAATTATAAAGGTAATCAAACACTCAATACAGATAAAATCCAAAATACTCCGCTTTTTTTCCTTAAACGGATAATTAATTTTATATTCAAATTCAAAAATGGAACAGTATTTCAATGCAAACATTCATTAAATATCAATTTTTTTTAAAAAAAATGTAAATTTTTAAATATCCGCCACAAAAAATAAAATTTGAAAGAACAATTATAGTTAGCGAACTGAATTGGATGTGAACTTTAATGGCGCAAAAGCCAGATAGGGCTATGCTGCGCCACACCTATGTTGAATATATAAACGTAATATAAAAATTTTAAAAATGGTTAAGTATTTATAAGCAAGTAGCACATTATAAAACTGATCATATATGTTGTAAAAAGCCTATCGATATTGAAAAAATGAAGATATGATAATAGACGCCAAAAAATATTTCTTTAAGATAGTTTACACATTTTCATTAAAGAATTTAATAAAATCAAGAATATTCCACTTTTTTTTCTTTACAGAATAATTAATATTATATTCGAATTTTTAAAAAATGGAAAGAAGTCAATCAAATAGTTTGCTAAATGTAAAGCTATTTAAAAAATTTCTTTTCTCTAAATCTTTAAATATGCGTTAAAAAAGAAGAAAACCAAGAAAAACAATAATGGTAATAGAACACTCCTAATTACACTACAGTACTTGACAAAAAGCGATCTTCAATTTTACTAAGCAACAGAATGACAGCGCATTTTTAATGAAGCAAAACTGTTATGTAGCAATATAATGAATGTTTCAGAACTAGAATGAAACTAAATAATCACGAACATGTTTTCCAGAAAATTAATGGCAAAAAGGAAGCAAGAAACATTTTCGCAACTTATGATTAACTGCAAACAAACAGGGATAAATAACATCAGAAGCACTAGAATATAACAGAATAAAATGAGGCTACGATCAAGCTTCATCTTTTTGTATTAGATTATTATTTTAACATAAAAAATATGGCAACTTAATTTCTATTATCTGGACAGACATCGACATTTATTTGCGTTATAAATGTATTTATGCATCCTTAACTAAAACTGGTAAACAAAGTGGATATAAATACGATGCCCAATGCTATTCTTAAAAAATACTGATATGCCCTGTTTTTTCGTAAATATAAATAATTACAAAACTTCAGAGTTGTTTTTAGTTATTTTAGAAGATAATTTTATTTAATCACATTAGGTTAAATGATGATATACCGAATAAATCTTAATTCGGTATATAATTCCTTCAATAAAAAATTTTCCAGACAGAATTATTAAATTGTGTGCCATTTATTTGAAATTACTACGAAACACTGAAAAAACTTACTGTATAATTAGAAGAAATGGTGCATTCTTCATTTTAACTATTCATGAACGTATTGGATAATCTAGACAAATTCTCAATATAGAAATTTAATGTTTTTGAACTCTTGACTATTATTTTTATTTAAAAAGTTAATCAGCTCCATATTTTTAGTTTTGCTCATTGGCAATTATTTGTTTTTACCATTCTTTATTTGAAAATTGAAATTTCAAAAACGCATATCATTTTTTTATTTATATTCAAAAGAAACAAAACATGTACTCCACTTAAGCCATTAAGTTATTCTTTCAGTTAATCTATTTTGCTGTTTTTTTTTTTGTTTTTTTTTTTTGCGTTAATATACAGGATTTTTAAATTAACCGATGTTTTGACAACGATACCAGAAGGTTGAAAAGGGGTGAATTGCTCAAATTCTTTAAAATGAATATTTCAGAGAACGAAATAGTTATAATTTCTTTAATAAACGAAGAAAAAAAGCGTAAATAAGAAATACCATTTTTTTTTAACTCTTTTCCTCTTTATTTGTTCGTCTATAATGAATACATAAACCAAATAAAGAAAAAAATTGAGAATTTTTTTTCTCTATAAGATAAGAGTTGAATGTTGAGCCTATTCCGATTAATTCACGATTTCGAGCCTTTTTATGGTGAAATTTGAAATGAAAAATCCATTTATACTTTACTTTTTTAAAAATCTATTCTAAAGAAATCAATTAAAAATTTTTTAAATATGTGCTTCCAAATCATAAGAAAAACCCAGAACATTTAATTTCGATTTTGAATAAATTGTCAAAATTAAGACCAATAACATCAAATCAGAGATATATGGTTATCATTAGTTTGATAATTTGTACACCGAACGGCGAATTGGATGGTTAGAGGGATGATATGTGTGCTACTGAAGGGGAAAGTCCCTAAGTTTGCTTCTCCCTCTAGTCAGTTGCCATCATGCTCTGATCTAGAGGGCAGCGGGCCTTCGCCGTCGAGAGTTTCTTTTCTAACGGTGGCTCACTTGTTGCCACGCAACGTGTCTTCCGAGCTCGCTTTGAAATTCCTGCTCACAGACCCGTTTCTGGTCGTAATTCGATTCTGTCATGGTTTAACTCATTTCAGGAGTGTCGCTAAACCCAGAAATGGATATCAACGGACCACCAGAACTCCGAAAATGTCGAAAGAGGGAGGCAGTCAATTCTGCTTTCTCCCCGGCGTTCGGCTAACAAAATGCAGCTGCTCTAGGAATTTCTCAATACTCTTCGACGAATTCTCCATCAAGACCTTCTATTTCATCGCTATAAATTGGCTGTTGAGCAAGAATTAACTAAACGCGATTTTGTTGCCCGTCAAAATGCATATGAAATGCTGCTTGACAACCTGTCTGAAGGCGCGGTCGTTTTTTTCAGTGACGAGGCTTACTTTGAAATTCCTGGTTTATGTCGCTCGACCACGGACAATAGCTCACCTCAAGAACAACATTCGCGACGCCATAGTCAACATACCGACTGATATGCTGCAAAGAGTGGACACGAACTTCAAAGATCCACTTAATCAGTGTATGCAGAATGGAGGTCACCATTTAACCGATGTCATATTCAAAATGGTATGGAAAAAAAATTGGGATATTGTATTCTCAAATAAAAGAGAATTAAAACAATAACTGAAGTACTTTTATTTTTATTGACCTTTCAAATAAGTAAGTTTTTCTGGCACACCCAGTACAAAGCACAATTGATATCTACTGCAAATATTAAAAAAAAATGTTGCCCAGTAGAGCACAAATCAATACTTCCCCGAAATAAAGAACAAGACTTGCTCCAGTTTGATTATAAGAAATTTTAATTAACCATCGTCAATAATTTTTGGTTTAGGGTAAAATGGTGCATTTATCTCGCGGTATTAAACTTTTAACATCCATGACTAACTCGAAATGTGGTATTTCAGCAAGTGTTATTGAATTCTAACGTTTTGAAAATAAAAAATAAATTTCCAATGTAAGTTCTTTATAATTAAACTCTCCTCAAAAACGAAATGAGCGGGCTAATACATTTGTGTTGTTCATGCTCTTAATATCATTGCTTCTACATGTATATGTGAGCATATATGTCTTTTCTGATATGGATTTCATTAAACAAATTTAAAAGTCAAACACTACTACCGCTTTGGCAATGTTTATTTAGCTGCAAAGATGACATGCAAAAATTTTTACATAAAAAAAAAACTCATATTATTTAGACTGTTTAAAACACCGAGAAAATATATACTAAAATTGCCATTATGTCTAGATCTTAGCCATAAAACGGTCCCGTAATTTGACTTTTTCTTCGATATAAAATAAATCTAGTATTAATCCAGAATGCCAAATCAATGTTCAAGATTTCTCAGTATTTCTTTATAACTCATATTAAAAAAGATCAATCAAATATCATTTAAAAAAGTTCATTAATATATAAACTTTCAATTAAAAGTTTCTCCTTTTCTAGGCTTTGCTATACTTAAAGTAATCAGACTACCCAGATACCTGAATTGTTTCGAATTTCCACTAGGAATTTTTTTTTATCAGCAAAATATCTTGCATTTGAATTCGTCCTTGTTTTATACTTATTAATAAAATATTGACTAGATTTCTTTTTCAGGTAGGATACTTTTTGAAGGAATTATATATAATTTCTCACTTTTTTAAATATATTTTTTGGATTTGGTTCAAAAATTTCTCACTACCCACCGCCCTTACCGGTGATGGACACTCAGAGATGAGGATGAGAAGCTTCCGGTACGGTGGTTAGTTTTTCGCCACCCTTGTGCGTACAGAAATGATGAGGGTTGACTACTTCCTATCCATAACGGGACGTGCGGGAAGGATTGTACCGTGACGGTGATAGCCATTAGGATAAAAAAATAGTTACTGCGGTCTTGTCAATCAGGTTTTATCCATGAGCCTTAGTAGCAGGTCGGAATAGCCGGTTAACGAGTTACTACCGCTACTCACGTTTGATATTCGGATCATAGATGCTCTTTGCTATCACTTAACTATAGTAAAGGGGTCGTCTAATAAAATAGATGGTTTGGTAAAATAACTATTATCTGTAACATACAGGAGCGTTATCCGGCCGTCAATATTTAAAATTTATCCCCACCCTTAGACGACTTTTTAGATCACATGATGGAAGTTAAGAGCTCCTGAAACACAATTTCAGAAAGAAAAAAAAAGTCATTTTAGTTTTAAAGGAAATACTTGGTTCTTTCATTTCAAGGTTGCCGACTTCTTTTCAACTCGACAGAAGCCCCTCCCATCGATTTTTCTAACTCGTTTTACGTACACTTAATAATAGTTATATTTAATCATATATATTAATCCAACTGTTCTATCTCAAACAGAACTGAAAAATTAAAAACCGAATGAATATTTAAATGTTTGCTAAAATAATACAACTCAATCCGTAAAATAATTAAAAAATACTTGAGGAAGAGCAGGGATGAAAAATACTAAAAAAAAGTTTTTATGAAGAAGCAAGGAAGCTAATCACTATAAAAACGTGCCTGAAACTAACCGTTGATTGACACCCCATATTAGAAAACCTGCTTTTAAAGATAGGAAAAAAATAAATAGTAGCTTCATTTCATTGATATGAAACGAGGAGCCATTGATAAATTTCAAAATGAGCCAGCGTAACTTGCTGACTGATCTCTCTGACATCGGCAGCTGAAAATTTTTCCTCTTCAATCAAAATGTTAAAGACTGAAAGACTATGATGAATTGCTAGGAAATGTTTTTAAATAAGAGGCCACATAGGATACTCTACACGTAATAACATAGAAATAGTATGTTAATTAGTTTCTTCGGAGTAGGACGGCTGCATATTTTAAACACTTCCAATAGGTGAGCATTTATTTTTTTATATATTTCATTATTCAAGTTTAAAAACGAGATAGAATCGTTGGAAAAACTGTGATTGATTGGAGACGAAGCTTATACTTCGAAATATACAAGTAATGAATCAGTGGCGAATTTCTGACTAGGCAGTTCAGGCATCTGCCTATAAATACTGTGCTGGTCCATGGGCAAGTCAAAAAATGTTAGTAGGTTAATTGTCAAATTTGTAATAGACAACAGAACTATAATGTGCATTTACATTGAATTATTAAAATCACAAAGAAATAAACTGAAATTGATTAATTAGTTATTTATAATAATTTGTAATATCAATCATTCATTAAAGTGATTATCTAATATTCCACTTAGCAGCTCCTGTAAAATGTTTATTTTGAATTTTCTATTTATTTTAAGTCTATTATTTCTTTTATAATTTATCATAAAAGAAATAATTGTAATAATTTTTTTTATTTGTAAATAAGCAAATCATTAATAATTATGGCTTATGTCTAGAATAATTTTATTACTTTAGTTATATATAGTTAGTATAAAATAAATTGCAACGTCACTAGAATAAAAAAATAATTCTGATATTAATAATTTGCTAAATAAATTTTGCCGTGATATAAAACAAAATTGTCCATGTATTGATAGAAAATTTATTAACTAGAAAAGTTAATAAAGCTAAAAAGGTTTATTAACTAGGACTTCAATATACCTACATTCGTCACTGGAAATGATAGAAAATAGAAATTGGGTTAGATATAATTGTCAAAATTTCGTTATAGAGGTTTCTTTTAATTTAAGAATATATTTCTTTTATGAACTTTATACGAAGTAACCAAATTCCGTTCAATTGGAACAGTCCTAAACATAAGAACTTTTCCCAGATTTGAATAAAATTGCTTATTTTTTTTCTTGAAAGAAAATGGTTCATATTTACCAGCAAGAGTAAGTCTGCCTAAAACTTTCTTGTAAGCTCTCTAATAAATATACCATAGGAAACAATAGTTACGAAAGAGCAATACAATTTTTCAGAACAGTTAAAAAGGTATCAAAACCAAAAGTGCAATTTGGAGGTCTTTTGTCCGAATCGATTTATCTTTAGCGGAGGTCTTTTATCCAAATATGTACAGACAGAATTTAACTATAATTTTGGTCATAAAATTATGATTCCGTAAACTTTAATCACTGTGTTTTCGAATTACAAGTTTATATGATTGTGAAAGGACAGACCTACAGAGATGCTTAAATGATTCTATTCCAAATTTGATACATATGACTGATTTAAGGCATTATATGTTTGCGAATCAGATTTTATCCATCTAATTTTCTTCGTTTTATACTTACTGAATTAATTTGTATTATGATAAGCAAACTGACAAATTTCTTCTAAAAAAGATTTTGTTCAATATTTCATAATATTCTACAAATAGAATATTATGAAAAAAAGGAGAACCTTAAACCAAATTTCATCTCAGCATTTTTTAGTTTTCGTAAACGCAAAACATGCAGATGTAATGCCAAAAATGTATTTTATGAATTCAGATTTGAAACATGAAGATACAAAAACATTTTTAGTTCAAATTTTTCGACGATTACATTACTTTCTCTTTGTACACACAAAAAAGTAAAAGATCAAGTAGATTAAATTTTTTAAAATCAGCCATCAGCTCAAATATCGCCATTGCTGGTATATTACTGATTTTCGTTGTATCGATTCTATCCCATTTATAATAAAATGCGACTATAATTTTCTGAATAATCGCTCATCCATAATATCTAGTCTCAAAGTTTTGAAAATCTAGTCACTTTACATTGAACTATCATTAACACATTGACATTAGGGTGTCACCCCTAATAGATTTCGTATGGATGCGTGCAGAAATTATGTGAAAATGAATTAAATTAGACTGATTAGTCACATTACTAGTTATCCTGTACACAAAAAGACAGGCATAATTCCAAATATATATTCTTCGAAATCAGAGAAATTTGAAATGTGGAGATATGTCAAGATTCTGAGTTCGAATTTTTAAACGATTACCATACTTTCTTTTTGTTAATACTTCATGTACCAGTAAAAAAACCAGGTTAAGTAGATTTATTTTTTTTAAATTTTCATCGACTCACAAGCGCCATTTCTAAAATATTTTTAATTTTCATTTTACCCATTTCCTCATTTTCAATAAAATATATCATATAACGAACTATTCTACCATGCGTATCATACAATGTATCGTTTTATCTCATTTTTAATAAAACACAGCATAATTCTCCGAATACTCACTTATGCATAATATGGACAATCTCAAAACGCTTGGGAAATCAAGCCACTTTACATTAAACCAACCTTAACACATTGACTGCCGTTGGGGTCTAATTTGACTGATTAAATATTACATTATCTAGGAGCCAATCAATACTTAGATGTCATTCTATTATACCAAAATCTTATCATATAAATGAAACATCAAAAATCAACAACGAAATAAGAGTCCAGAAAAGAACCTAACCCCGAACTGATAACAATTTCAAAGCCGTCACCTCCATTCATAATTTTGAATGAAGTCGTTTGTCAAAGGCGTTCAAGTGAGGAGGGAACGAGAGGTAAAAGCAAGGGAATGACGTCACTGATATGGCCAGTCGAGATCTAGATAGCCCTTAATTGGAGGCGCGGCCGGCAAGTTTAGGCATCAAGGGTACTTATTCACATCCTACGTTCAGTCTGCAGGGGATGAGCACGAACAAAAGCTTTATCACTGTTTTTTCAGTTAGTTGTTTCAGAGGAACAAAAAGGAATTTCAAGGTTGGAGACGTTGAAATACTTAGAAATTGATTTTATATGACTTGTTTGGTAATATCCTAGTATGTAGGTGATTTCGGTGTACACATTTTTATATCTATATATGAGTATAATGTGATAATTAGAACTTTTCATGTGGTAAATAATTTCATTTACAAAGTCAATAAATAGATAAAAATTTGGATGTTAATTCCAAATTTGTAAGTGCTTTATCCTTAAGAAAAATAAATACATATTGCAGCTCCGTATTTTTATTTGACTGATTAAATAATAATAAATAATAATAATATTAATACTTTTACAAATCTGTCTAATTTCTTAAAGATAGATAGCCTCACTTTTTTAAAGTGAGAGTCAACTATACTCTTAGAATTTAACCTGCTATAATTCTGAGTATAATAAATAATGAAAAAAAAAACCTTAAGCTTTTATTTGTCTAAAATGTGTACGTTTCCCATAAGATAAAATTGTTTAAAAAAAAAAAACTCCCGATTTCTTTGTTTATTTTACAAGAACATGATGATAAAATAAATAGAAATAAATGAAGTATCAAAAAATAGCTTAATTCAATTATAAATTTGATCAAAAAGCTTTTTTCTCTAAGATTTTGAAATTTCATATAATAATAGAAATAAAACGTATACTAATTAATCTTCATACTTTTATTAGTTCTCACTTTTTAAAATGAAAATTTAAATACTTGTTTGAATTTATGATAGGGAAGAAAACTGGAATAATATGCCATCAATGTACAAACACTCTAAAATCGCTTTCTATACTCATTTAAGTTTTTAAGTGTCAATCATATTAATTTGACAACAATGATGAATTAACTCACAAGTATATAAATAACTTTTCGGCAGAACTAATACTTCAAAAATTCGAAACATATATTTAATTTCAAAAAAATTGATATATACATTTATAAAAATTCCCTATTTTTTTTAACATTATCTGTAATTGCACCTTCATAAAAATGCAAATATAGTATATACCCTTTTTTCGACTTTTAAAAAGGTAAAAAACTAAATGTAAATGTTATTTACTAATAAACGGAATAAAAGGTTAATATCTTGGGATTGTAATTACCAGATTAACCCTTTCAAAACTGATTCGGTCTAACCAGGCAGAGCAAATTATGCACTTTCGAGGCGGTTTCTGTTTCACACGAGGGGTAAATGAAGTGACCAAGGTCTGTAATAACTACAGGATTAATCCTTTTACAATTTCTTCGGTCCAACCGGCAGTTCAAATTCTATACTCTCGGGTCAGTTTCTGCTTCATATGATGGGGTATAAAAAATATCACTAAAGATGTCCTTGTTTTTACATCCTGTACTAATCGTCTGAAACAGAAATTAGCAAGCCAATATAGAATTAGCACAGCACATTTCTGATTTATAATGAAAAGATTAATCAGCGCAATCCCAATTATCGGCTTTTGTTAAATCTTGTCTTTAATTTCGCTCAATATGAAAAGCGCACACACAAAAAAAAACCTTGCCATATTAGTTTATTCATTATTCTGAAAAATTCGATCAAGTGCAGTAATAATTATAAACTATTTAAAAGCAAACCCTATTTCCTTCCTCACTATAAGATCCGATCAGATTTAAGTATCCCCTGAGGTTCAAGAGATGGTGCAATTAGGCGTTAAAGTAACATGCATTTCTGTTCCTAATTTCAACAAGAGAAAATGATGGGATTTAAATGACAAGTTTTTTAGTTGTAATCTGTACCAAATTCTGGATAAATTTAAAAAAAGTAATTAAACAAACTGTAAATAATTGGTTAATTTATCTCGAATAAATGAATTTTAAGCATGAAATATTTAAGGTCTTTTTTTATGAAACACATTATAATTTGAGCCGAAAAAGGATCAGATAAATGGCGCTGCAGCTTCTGTTAAGTATTTTTATTCTGTCGAACCAGAGCGGAAAAGTGTAAGCATATAACAGAATTATTCATGAAAAGGTGAGCCGATACCCGCGATAAAACTAGAGTAAAGAATCTTCAAGGTTTCAACGCACGGTGCCAAGGACCATTTTGTTTG
>JAPMOQ010066825.1:1208-11935 GCA_026543055.1 Argiope trifasciata | reverse complement strand
TACAACATGTTTACAAGAGTCAGTATTTTAAGCAAGAAACAGCGTTTGAAATGGAAACGTAGTACAATTTACATGTTTTTATCTTATATTATATCTTTTTTTTTCCTTTTTTTTTGGCTACAATTTTTTTAGAAATAATCTATATATAAAAAATTACGCTAATATTATAAATATAGGTTTAATTATAGAAATAAATTGTATTTCAAGTTATAATTGTTTTTAAATTTAAGATTTGAATACCTTTAGAATTTGATTACTCTGTTAGTGTTTCAGTTCATCAACCTTTGAAATACAGGGTGTCTATAAAAGAACTCCGGGGTTTTGAGGCAAAATATTTTAATGAAATAAAAAACATACATATATGTTTTATACATGACTGAAAAGCTTACATTTTCAAGTTTTTTTTAACACTTAGTAAAGTTCTATATGAGCCCCGTTAGTGGCACGGCATACGTCTAAACGGTATTCTACCTCTTCCCATGTCCTGGCGAGCATGTCTGGGGTGACGGTTGCCACACAATTGACTATTCGTTCCCTGAGATGTTGAACATCACGAATTTTCTCTGCATACACAAGATCAATTTTATCTAGCATTGAAACAGCAAAGTCGTATCTCTTAAGCTTGTCTGCTGGTTTGATGTGGTGTACAAGTTGAATCTTGTAAGCAGTTAAACGTAGTCTTTTATGAAGTACCTTACCGACAGTTGATCTTGGTAACCCCAACTCCAGGCTGCGTCTTGTCAACGATTTCTTAGGGCTTCGAAGGCATGAAGCAAGGATTCTGTCCACTTTCTCTTGAGACACACTCGGCCTACCCGGCGACTTTTGCTTCAAAACACTTCCTGTTTCCTTAAATGCACTGAACCATTGACGAATGGTTTTGTCAGAAGGCGGGTTAACACCAAAGTTACGTCGAAAGTTTCTTTGTACGGTAACTACAGACTTCGTTTCTATGAGCCAAATAACACATTGAGCCTTTTGTTGTGGAGTCACCATCATTTCAAGGTCAACGCCCTGCAGCGCCGCCAACAGTTGATGCAAACATTCCCAATTCGTATGAGTAAAACTTTTTGAGCTACTCTTTTCAGAGAAATCGACTAAATTTTGCTATCTTTTATAGTTAGTGAGATATGAATTTTTAAAACCCCGGAGTTCTTTTATAGACACCCTGTATTTTGAGGCATAAATCAGAAAATCTTTTTAGAAAAATATTCCTCTCTTTTATCTTTGATGCTGTTTTAAGGCAAGAATCCAGAGAGAGTACAGCTGTGTAAACTTCGATTCCACATTAAGACATTTCTCAGGGGACTTATTCTCGAAAGAAAGTAAGAAGAAAGTAAAGAGTTACTTCAAAGTTAAAAGAGTAAAACAATAGCTTTTAGCCGTGGGGATTTTCTTTTTTTTCTATCATGTTGGCTTTCGAAAAAGTATCTTTCTGGGTATTTAAACCGTACCAAACAAAGTAGAAAAATCTGCTTCTAATCAGCTCAAACGTAAAGAGGGAAAACCCCAATTTTTCGAAAATTGCTTTGAAAGAAACATTATTCGGAGAATTCATGCCGAGATTACCATTTATTCTAAAACAGGAAAGTATATGCTAAAAGTCATTCGAATCTGATGACTTACTTTTGGAAGTTGAATAAAAAGTGGAGAAATCAATGTTTAGATGCTGGGTCTAAAATTTCCTTTAAACTCGCATGGAAAATAGTCCTAACAAAATATATCGTTAAAGAGGAAATTGATTAACTAAAATTATTACAGGGAATTTTAGTACACATAAGTAGTACATAACGTTTGATTACCCATTTTTTCATTGGGTTGGTGTGGAATTTTGAATAGGGTGTGACAGATTAGGTGTCGTTTTCACCATTTGAACGTGGCACAAAATTATTTAGTCAGTCCCAAAACAGCGGTAGCGTTGCTTTGAAACGGGACGTTAATGTAACTAAACTAAACTGCACGCTGCTTTGCAGTCACTTTTTTCTGTTCAAAAATTGCTAGATGGATTCAAAAATTAGATTGGTATGACACAATTGATACTTGAATGCGATAAAATTCTAAGATTCTTTCCTAATTTTTGTTGTTCAAGAAATACATATTTGAATGAAATTTTGATGAAAATTTGGGATTATCTAAAGCAGTTATTCGCATTTTTTCTTCTCTGTCAACCCTATATTAGATATTATGCCTTTGCTTATTTCCTATTGTTAGTTTTTTTAGATGAAAAAAAAGAGATTTATTGATAACTAGTCACCTTTGGTGACCAGTCGGTTCGCCAATCTTAATGCTCACTAAAATTTTTATAGTTAATAAATCATTAAAAATTAGTTGCGTAAAATAATTTAATAAATTAGTATATAATTAATAAATTAGTTGCATAAAACATTTTATGCAACAAATATTTTAATCGCTTCTTCATCAAAATATTTTAAAGCTTCAAATTTTGATAGTCATATAATTCACTCATAACATCCTAAAGGCATTCAGCCATAACGTAATATGTATGTATCTTATTTTCCTCTAGTTCCCGTAGAATTTATGCTTTAGATTAGAGTGGAAATGATTAATCACGAATTAATATTAGTACATATTTCCATGACATGAAGATTTTTTTTAAACTGTGAGTACTGAAAAAAGAGTCTCTGAGTATTTAAACTTTATGGGCCCTAAAGAAAATCATTCTTTATTTAAGTAACATCTCAAGACGTTTCCAACAAAATTTTCTCAGATTCATCAAGAACAGATCGATTAATTAACAACGTTTAATTTTAAAAGTATTAAACACTAAGAAAATAAACAGAATTGTTATAAATAATCGGTCGAAAACATATTGAAAATAATTGTCAAAAATCAGAATTCTCATGCATGAGCTTGTAACACCAATTATAGTACGAAGATTAAAATTTTAATTTTAATTTATTATGTTTCATTTTAATTCAAAAGTATTTTAGAATGAATCTGAAAGATCGATTAATTAACTATGTTTAATTTTATATGCATTATACGCTAAGAAAATTAAGCAGAATAGTTTTAAATAATTGACCGAAAATATGTTACACCTGGCCTCTTTAGCGTTGCAAAAAAGCCTTACTCATATGGGGGTGGAAAAATGACAAGACTTTTTGGCTGAAAAGTTAGTTTTTGCTCAGTGATTAAAACTGTCTAAAAATTAAAAAAAAAAAGGTTTTCCAGGTACACATTCCCGACCTCCAAGGTATACATGTGCCAAATTTGATAGTTGTAGGTCAAGCACCACACACACACTTACGTACTGAGCTTTATTATAAGTATATATGCAATTCATATAATTCTAAATTAACTTAAGTCCAAATGATTCGAATTAATATAGTTAACACTGATTTTACGCAATGTTTCTTTTTTTCTTATGATCAATACTAAAATAATGAATACGTCATAAAATAATTTAGGAAAACAATTCATTAAGAAGCTTCTGATGCAATATAAATATCAATGTTCATCAAGGAAATAAGCATCCAAAAGGAATATATTACCAATACAACACTTAAGCTTATTATATGTAGTTTCATTTATAAAATTATCTCAAGGAAGGCAAATCTAATTTAGCGTCTGGAAGCTACTTCAGTGTAAAATATATATTTGCTGTTAATATGTGCATTAGATAACAATTATCTTCCAAAATTTCAATGCGTATCAAAGGTGTTTCCATTTGTCTTTTTTTTTTTGCTCTAATAATTGAATGATTAAAATATCTCTTTTACTTTTATCCAGAAGTCATGTTACTTTTCATATCTCCTTTTAAAAACTCACAAAATGAAAGAATTTTTTTTTCAGGAATGAATAATTTTTTGGATTTTTGAAGCAATAGATCTTTTAAGGAATTTAAAATCTACATATTTGCATTATTGCATTTAAACAAAAATTTACACTTTTTTAGTATGTGGTTGAATATACTTTTTCCCTTTATTTGAAGAATTTTTCACTTTACCAAATTTTGAGTATAATTGGAAGTATGCCTCCAAAGTGGCATGATTACTATGTATTGGGAACCATAGTATACGTCCCTCTAGAATATTAAGGTGTTGAAAACATTCGGAACAATCTAAAATAACTTTTCATGTGTTTCTTTTTGCATTTTTACTTATTGTATTAATTTGATGTTAATTTAAATTGTATTTTGTGTTATGCTATTTTGAATTACTCAATCAGTCTTCCACGTAATGACACACACACACACTTATATATATATATATACACATACATTATATATATATATATGTGTGTGTGTGTGTGTGTGTGTGTCACCTAGTCAGCTTCTTTTCCTGTTTATCAACGTTTCTAACAGACAAGCACATTTAATTTTTTGTATCTTACGCAGAAATTTCCATTTCCTTAGAATCTAGTAATTACTCTGAAAAAGATCACTTTCCATTTAGCAAATAGAAAATCACAGACAATGACGCAATGAAATATGATTATATAATCCTTCGTCTAAGGTACGGAATCATATTAACCGTATAAAATCTATAAGTGGATTTTACCTGAGATTGGATTTGAACAAACACGTATCGTCATCTCTCTGTACCTTCCTATTGTTGGTGTTATTGTCTTTTTCTGTGGATACTAAGAAATTCAAATGTGCCTCAAAGTCTTCAGGACGAGGTCAGCGAGCCTCGGAGCCTGAAAGGTGTACAGAACATCTTCCCTCGAAAGAATCCAAAGACGGCAGCGGCAATGGCAGGGCGGTTGAAGATGCGTTCTGGGCTTCATTGTGAAGAGGGACAATGCTTGCAAATGGAGTAGGACTTAGTATTGTCTGGTGCTATTTTCGGGTTTTTAAAGTGGCCCTTGCCGGAGTCTTGCAATGATCGAAGAAAGGTGTCAGAGGCTATTGAGATACGCAATGGAGGGCTTTTTGGAAGAGTGCTTAAAAAGTCTGCGTTTTGCTACTGCCTTAACATTTTCTACTGCGATACCTTTCTGTTAATCATACCAAATCAATCTATACTTAATCATTTAGAAAGAAGAATTACCATTTGTATTTGGGGGATCCATATACGTTTAAAGGACTTTTCTAAAGTCTTGCAATTCAAAACAATGTTTTTTAAAATTATTTTTAAATAAAAATTTAAAAAAATCAAATTTTGCTAAATTTTAATTTTTTTTTCTCGACGATTAAAAAATGCATAATTTAACAATGGTTCATCATTCATTTGTATATTCTATTTCAATCCGTAGACAGCATTAGGAATGAAATGTATGCGATATTTCAGACTCATATTTTTTTATAGTCAATTGGTAACCATATATAAAAAAATGAAAATTTTGGGGGAAAAGTTTGGAGAAAAAAAAGTCAAAGTAATTTTTTTTTTTTTACTTTTCAAAGAGAAAAAAATCCTTCGAAATTTCCTGAATTAGTTGACTTTTCATTGGTATTTTTAAAAAAAATTTTGGAATTGTATCTGTTTGATATTCTTTTTATTCTAATGAGTATTTATATTAATGAGCAAAATGTTGATAAGGAGCATTTTCCAACTTTCGTCAATCATTTGATTTGAAAATGCATACTAACAATTTTGAAGGGTCTTGTATCAAATAATATTGTCATAAATATGATTGAAATGCTCTCTAAGAGGTCATTGACAAATTTCAGCATTAACTGGAAAATCAAAATACTTATTTCTGATGCTATTTTTGCAAATTTAAATAATTCAAAATTATTTAAATTTGCAAAAATGCCATCAGAAACAAAGAAATCCATATTGGAAGCATTCCAGATCAATATATATTATATAATAAAAGATGAAATTGGAAAATATAATAAATCTTAATTATCTCGTAAAAATAATGAAGCAATCTACTTGTAGAATTAATTTCAGTTCTCAGTCATTTAGTTACATTAAATTAACTTTCATTTAATTCTAAATTATCATAGTTATAAAAATATTGTTTCAAAAAGATGGTTGAAAAGGCCATTCGAATAAAATATAAAAGGTGTGTGATTTTCTATCAGAAATATACATTATAATTTATATGTCCTTCAAACAATACTTATTGAAATCATTCTTTTCAAAATTCTATACAATTTAATTTCGAATTATTTGCTATACGGATATACAAGGAAATAAACTTCAAACATCTTTCCCTTATCAAAAATATAGAAAAATAAGCGAAGCTATTTGCGGATTCTTGGCATGTTTGTTTGCCATCTTTTATTTGCTTTGTGGCTCTTTTGAACATGTTTGACAATATTGATTTTTCTGTCAAATTCCGCTGTCTTTTGTGCATTTTCCAATAATTTTTGAAACCTGATTCGAATCTCGAGCTACGCGGACTTTGAAAAGAGAAATAAAATATGTGATTTCATTTAAAATGCACGGCGCATTTTTGTCAAGCATTTTTAAAATTCAAAGCATTTTTTTTACAATCAAATTTTTATAGATTCCTAGATTATTAAAAATGGCTCGTCGCTTATTTTTATGTACCGATCAAAACACAATATTTTGTAATTAATTTAACTCTGTATTTACTGTTAGCACATTAAGGAAAATATTAAAAGGGAATAGCAAAATAATGGAAAAAGTAAAACGGAAATTAGTAAGAAACAAGGCCAAAATATAAAGTATCGCTTTGGAAGATATTAAGTAAAAGCAGTAAAGTAAAAATGTACTTTCAGTTATACGAGCACTGTACTTTTTAAATATGGAACCAGAAATTTAAAAAAAAAATGAGGGAAGTTAAATTATTTCTGTAAAAGGGGATCTACTGTTTGATAGATGCCGTCTTACAGAAATAAGTTTAAACTTCATGATTACAATTGAATGAGATTTAACTATGATGTGAGTATGATACTGAAATGGGCTGAATTATTGTGAAAAATATTGTAATCAATTTCGCGAGCTCTTCTCACGCTCACTTTATCACTTTTTGCTCCTCTGTATGGTTCAGGATGCTAATTGTGCGGTAAATGCCATAATCCGTTAACAGACACTTAGCAGACGATTCCTTTTCAGACATTTTATAGTTGCTACAATTTTTATTTCTATTTAAATATTATTAAAAGTTTTTTCTCTTATTATAAAAATAATTCTTTTTATAATATTATAAAAAGAATTTTCTCTTTCATAAACATATTTTATTAATATTATTTTGTATAATAACTGATGATCAATTGTAAACCTTTTGGAATCTAGCAATGGTTTGTAAATGATGATGCGAAGTAAAGAGAATAAAGAAAACTGATGGAATTCTGAAACGCTAGTAGTCTTGTTTTGACTTTTTAAGTATATAAGATGCTCTGAAAACAACAGAATGCTGTATCTATATATAATTTGAAGTTTAAGAAAATTGTTAGTTTTCTAGAAAGCATGCTAAATTAATATATGAATAACGGTGATGGCTTAGATTATATTAAAATGGCTCTAGATATTCAGCTACATGAAAGAACAATTGAAGTCCTAAAATAAAAGTTGACTGGACTGAAACTGTTGTGTCTTATTTAAGGACATTATCGACCAGTCACAATGTACACGCAGAATCTACGGCCAGATTTGAATTCATTAAACAAGGGAGGCGAATCGAACCCTCTAACAATCAAACTATTCGAACCTGAATTAACATATATGTACATGTAGTAGCATATACGTACATGCAGTATCAATATATATATATATATATATATATACAATCATAAAATTATTAAAACAATCAAAACACATTTCTTGATCAACAAAATTAAAACGAAACCAAATAGGTCAAAATCGAAATTAAAACTCAATTCAGAATTACACGCTAAAAGTTCACAAAATGAATAAGAACCAATTAATGAAACAAATCCACAATACTATATTCAAAGAATTATTTAAACGAAACAGAAACAGAAGTAACTACGGAAACGAAACCAAAACCGGAATCGAAACTAAAAATCATTACTGATTAAACAAGTTTTAAGAATTAAAATGTTTTTAAATCAATTATTGTATTTAGAGAGCGCAAATGCAGCTACAACTAAAATACAAATGAATATAAATTAATTAACAAAATAAGACAACCGAATCAAAATAATCAATAGAAAAAAATAGTCAATAGAAAAGGAATCCGGCCTGAAAACTTCGTCAGGAGCCACTTTCAAGCAAGGATTCCTAATAAGGGATTTTTTCTGTGAGGCATCGATGGACAATGGTCAAAAGTATTGACACCTCGTGGCCCGAAAATCCCCCGAAAATGAAGGCAAAAGAGACATACCAATTTTAACAGCAAAAGACAAAAACAAAGCAAAACATTAAAAACATCAACAAATGAAACAAATATATATATAAAAAGTAAAACTACATAAGAAAAATCACAATTAATGACAAAATTAAGAAAACAATAAGTTCACAGACCTGTCCAGCCGTTCTTCCTTTCCAATAATAATACTACAGTGTAACCAAACATAAATGGGATTTATTAGCGCCATCTATTTCACTAATATTTCATTATTTCTTTTTTTATTAAAATATTGATATTACAGTAGTTTTTGGGAAAATCATTATTGTTTAAATTTTTAATAAAACTATTTGTTGCTTTTATAAAAGAAATTTTGTTATTACAAATTGTTTTAATTTTATTGAATTATGAGAAAATTAAATTTTTGAAAATTTTCGAGTTAAGATTAGAGTGATAATTACAGAGTTTAATTATATTAAATTTGAATTCGTCTCTTTTATCATAAATACCTACTATTGTTTTTTCATTAGCAATTTCGATCCTTAAATCCAGATAAGTAGCTTCAAGATTATCATTATTTGTTTCTTTTAAAGTTAATTCTTTAGGATAGCAGTTAGTAACAATATTGGTATTATCTAAGTTAATCAAAATTAAATCATCAATAAATCTCCATCCGTTTATTAAGTAATTATTAATTATTTTTTTCTCGTAATATTGTAAGAAAATGTTGGCTAAAGCACTTGAAAAAGCTGTACCCATTGGAATACCCTTAACTTGTTTATAAAAATCAATACCATTGAATACATAATTTTCGGTATTGTTAAAATTGCATAAAACCAGCCAGTTATGTTTATTAATTACATTTTCATTTAAATATTCATCATATATATGAGTACAGACATTTATTAATTTCTCATGGGGCAGGTTGGTATATAAATTTTCAAAATCAAAAGTACTAATTTTATAAATTTTGTTATCTTTTAAGAAATCTAAAATCTTTTTGTTATTATTAATGACAAAACAATCTTCTTCTTCAATTTTACTTAGTATAATTTTTAGGTATTTGAAAAATTGCTTCCCCATGTAATAATTCTAACTGCCTGTACTACAGGTAACGAATCTAAATTTTATTGCTTTTTTTGTGAAATTTAACAGTGGGGAACAAATAAGGATACTTTAAAGAGCATGTTTTAATTTTAATTTTTTTAGCGAAAGCTAACAATCTTTTGTCTAGTTCCTTTTTACTTGAATTAACCAAATTATAAGTAGAATTGGAATTATACTCACTAATTAAAAGCTCTTTATAATAGTGCTTACATATTATACAAAAATTGTTTGACGATTTATCTATAACTGTTATAATAAATTTCTCTTTTAAATTTTTTATTTCTTTTTTTATTGATTTGTTAGCATAAAATCCCCGTTCTTTTATTCTAACTTTACCTGTATTATACTTAGTTTTAATTTCTCCTAAGACCCTAATTTTTCATTCATTAAAACCCTCTGGGGGCCAATTATATTTTCGAGATATTTTAGATATAAAAATGTCTAAATCGCGCCCAATAGAAATCAACCCTTTTTTATTGTTTAATCTTTCTCTAATTCTAAATTTTGTTCCCTTTCCCATTAGATCCCTTAATGAGCTAGAGTCTATAATTTTTAAATCACCTGTTATTACATGCCCTTTCTCCGTATCTACATAGTCCTTATAGATTTCTTTATCACAATAACAGTCTATTTTGCTTATTTTATTTAAATTTTTGCTATAGAAATTGTAGTTACAAATATTTTTCTTTAAAGTTGCTGCATAGCTGAATGCAATTGAAACTATTGTATTTTTTAAAGGAAAGAAATCTTTGTTAATCTGCAAAATTTCGGGTAATTTTAGTTTTTCATAGTCAATGTCTAAAAATTTAATAACACAGAATTCTTTGTTTAAATTATTAACATTATTTATTAATAAATCGGTTTTTTCAATATTAAGCTTAAATTTAATAAGATCTATAATAACACATTTAGTGTAAAAATTTTTGAATTTTAAATCAGCAGGTTTATTATTTATTAACCATTTAATTTTACTTTTTCTAAGACCAAAAATATATTTCCTAATTTTGTGAATGTTTTCATTATTATGACCCAGATTACAATAATTCAACAGTTCCTCAAATATTATTTGAAAATTACCCCCTTTTCCTTTACCTCTTTTAAATCTCTTATTACCGTTTTCTGTTTTCAAAAAATCTTTAAAAATATTAAATTTGCTATAGATACATGAGTTGTTTATATCCCCATAACCTTCGCCATTTAATTTGCTGTTCAAACCATAAGGAAATAAAGTTTTTAAGTTACAAATGTAAATATTTTCAAGGTCCAGTCTTTTGTTTAAGTCATTAATATTGTCTTCTAGAATGTAGATGTTAATATTATTAAAATTATGGCATTGAAAGTGCTCTAGTTCAAATTCAGAATTCTTATTTTTTATAAAGTTTTTGATATCAGATCTTTAGAGCAGGCGACGGGCCATGCGCTATGATACTCTT
>JAPMOQ010066820.1:0-35738 GCA_026543055.1 Argiope trifasciata | reverse complement strand
GATATTTTTAAAGTTTCGAATAAAAAATGTTATAGAAATAATTGTTTGAAAGCATGAATTGTGTAGCTTTTGAAATTATTTATAAGTCTATTTTATTTCATTCTGAAATATGGGTAGACTTACTTGACAAAAGTTTCCACAATGTGATGAACTTCAGAATTCTATTCGGAAGAGTTAAGTTTTCGAAAAGCTGTAACTCAAAAGTGTGTCTTAAATTTTCGGAAAAGTGAAACCTTATGATTTATGTAAGACTAGCCGCCTTTGGCAACCAGCTGGTTCGTCATGAGTAATGCGTTCTAAAATTTTCAATTAAATCACATATTCATTAGCCTTGAAGTAATTCAGGGCATTGATTGGCCTGAAATTTATATTTTCTTTAAGATAATGGACGGAAAGCTCTAAAATAACACGTTTTCCTAATTATATTCTTTGATTGTATAAACCAATCAGTTTTAATTATTGATTTAGAAGACTGATTGATTCAGCAACTTTTATTTAAAATATTAATAAAAATATTTTGTAAAATATGGCTCATAGAGCAAAGTATGAAGGAATCTAAAACTCATTATTCATAAATGCATTGTTTGACTCAAGCTACATAAAATGTAATTATTTATTTCATTTAGATCAAATTAACTGTATTAAACAATATATATGCCTATCAATAATATTTTACAAATTGGCCATTGGACCGGAATTTGAATGCATATCCTGTATAAATTCAATCCTCCTAAATGGAGATAATAGCTCAATAAATGTACATTAAATATATTCAATTTTATTTTCTTTTACATATTTCGAAAATGCTGCATCCCTAATTTTTTTGAAACTCACAGTTTTAATAAAAAAAGATAATTAATTGAATTAATGATTTAAATATTGCAAACGATCACAGAATCCTTTGCCTAGCATTTTTTAAAGAAAATATCACATTTTATATTTATTTATTTTATCCAGTCACGTGCTGAAAGTTACAATTTGGTAGCTGTACGTCCAACGGTCTGGCCTGTAGAGTGCCAACACACACATTGAGATTTATTATAAGTGTAGATAAAAAATATATGTTATTTTTTTCTTTAAAATCAGTACAAAATTAAAGAAATTGTTAAAGTTAAAAGATTCAGGTATTAGTAGTTAAAGAGTCGGTAACTTTATACGGAAAAATTTTTGAGTTTAATGCTCTAATAATTTATCGTATATGCTTCCAAAATATTAATAATGTTTTTTTCAGTAATATTGCCAAAATATTAAATGTGTTTTTTTAAAGAAAGCGAAAAAAAGAAACAAAATATTGAATAAAAGATTTAGATGTTCCAAAGGTTTATACAAACCTTGGCTTTGCATTTAATTTTTTTAGAAACTATTACATTTTATAATGGAAAAAAATATTGAATTAATGATGCAAATATTGCAAAAGATTATAGAAATATGCCATCAAGTCGGGATTTTATTGCATATCCTGTTTAAATTCAATCAGGTTTACCATAAATAAAGAAGATTTATTGAATTAATTATTTAGATATTGCAAACGATTATAGAAACCTTTGCTTTGCATTTATTTTTTTAGAAAATATCACATTTTATATTTCTTTTATTTTATCCAGTCACGAGTTAAAAATTACATTACTTTAGATTTAATTTGCGATGATAGTTGTTTTTTTAAATTTGAACTTCCATCATTGTTTTCTTTTATTTTATCCAGTCACGTGCTAAAAACAAGGTTCAAATGTTTCTTTAAAAAGTCGTTAAAAATAGAACTTTAAGTTATACATTAAAACACTGATACCATTAGAAAGCTAATTGATTTATATTTAATTTGATGTAAAAATCATGTTTGTGCAATAATATTTTCAGAAGTTATAGTTTTAAAACGTTGAAATTTCACTTACGTTTTAATTAATTCAAATTCTAATTAAAAATTTGAAAAAAGGGCTCCTAGGTGCACATTCCCGACCTCCAATATGTACATGTACCGAATTTCGTAGCTGTAGGTCTAACGGTCTAGCCTGTAGAGCTCCAACACAAACATATTGCACTTTATTATAAGTATAGATTATTAATTATGATTCATATATGATGATTAATTTAAAGTATAAACATAATAGTTAGGTATTGCAATAGTTAAGATTCTTATGCAGCTCCAAGCATTATTAATATTATTTCTCCTTGAAACCAAAATATAGTTCTAAGAATTGGAAACAGAAAGGCTGCATTTAAATTAAAGTTAGTTGGTTACATTTGATTTTCCTGCTATTATTCACCGTTCAATTATGAAGGAGTATTTTTCCAACTAGAATAACTTGCATTTAAAAATTATTCACAGGACATCAATCTTCGAAACTTCATTGCCTTCTAGCAACAATAATCATAGAAATATTTTAGAAGATTAAATAATAGAAAATGCAACTATTATTCTTTATTACTTAAAATTATAATTAATAACATCTATAAATTTGAAGTTAAAATTATTATTAAAATGTTAACCAAACGTTTAAGGTAAATGTAGATTTTAAAAAAGTCGCTAATAACAACAAAATTTTCTTTGTGCTTTGAAGTTCCGTTATGAATTTCAAATATTAATTGAAAATTAATAGGTTACTTATTAACTATTTAGAACTTATAAGCTAAACATTACATGAGATTTTCTTTAAAAAATTGATTAGTAACAACAGAAAAATTCACGATTTTGTTCGAGATTAAAAAATTTGTTAGAAAAGAGAGATTTATCGAACTATAAATAAATAAACACACATCAAATTTTATTCTTATTCTCATTAAATTATAACTACTTCGATATGTATACAAAAATATTTCTTATAGTTGCCTAGTTCCGCATTATATATAAAATATTAGCATAAACGTTTGCTAACTACTAATCTTTTATTTTCTAATATTTTTCGTCTCTAAAATTTTCTTTTTAAATATATTAAACATGTATGTTTAAATTAACCGGAAAGTTATTTTGATCGTCATAACGGATGGCTACCGTAAAAAAAGGAAGAAAGAATAGAGAGGGGGACATATGTTATATACACATATTTAATAAAAATAAACATTTTTTATTTCGAAAAATTTATGCTATTATAACATGGGCTTTAATATCAGAAAAGATATTACTTTTCTCCTAAATTTACGATTGTTTCTCTTTATATTCATATTCTTGATTTTTACGATTTCACTTCTAAGAATTCTATCCCTGGATTACATGAAATTCTTTTATTTCAAATTTCAATAGCAAAAAACAACAACAATATATTGAAAAGCGTGAAAGTTTTGGTTCCAAAAAACATTGTTTATTTTTAGAAGAAACCTTCATGTTGTTTTAACAAAGAAAATGATTATATATATTAATAATGAATATTCGAACATCTAATGATGAATTTGTTTCGAAACAAACGATTCATTTCTGAGAGAGACATAAAATTCAATTTCAAATTTGATGATTCAACAATTCCTGTCTTTTGGAAATTGAACTTATAAATTTATTCAAATGCCGGTATTCTGGCCTAGGAATTGCGCGTCTTCCCCGTGATCTGGGCAGCCCAGTTCGGACATGTTTGTTCTTCTCCTGTGTTCTATGTGTGAATGTGTCGTTATGTAAAAAAGGGTTGTGCAAGCGAATGTAATGCATGAAGTAGCTAAATTGTCCTCTTGGCGCTAATTAGCGTTATTGAAAAAACACTAAACTCTCACTCTGTTTAAATCTTAAACAAATCTGTTGGCGGGCTTGTAATGGGCCAACAACAACATTTGTTCAGATGACTCTGGAAATTCTTTTGTAAATAATATATTTCTTATTCTAAGCATAATCGATATTCTAAACATATATATTATAATTGTCTACAATCTGCAAATAGTCACTCAATTATATAACTAATTGGCTGTTGCATTAGTTTTTGATTCAATACATTTTTTTTTTACTTTGTTTAATGCTATGAGAAGTTGTTGATGTTTTACTTGTTATTTCTATGTATAAAAATTGTTTCAGTATTAATAATTTATTCATAAGTTTATTGTGCAGCTTGTAAGTGACTAAAATGTCATAATTTATCTAATATTAATTAAATGTAAATATTAATTTAACTTTAATATTTACATTTAATAATAAACTCCAAAACCTGGTTATTTTCATTTAGAAAATTTATTAAGATATAAAGATTCGAATTAAAATTCCTATGCACATAAAATTTATTAATTTTTAATTGAAATAAAATATTTGATAACATGGCACTAAAATAACTGATGTATTCGGAATTGATCAAGGAAAAATATTTCATGTCTAAGTATTCATTAAATTTTAAATTAACTGTCTATTTTGTCTGCTGATTCCCTAGTTAAGTTTTATTATGGTCAAAACTCATTTTAAAAGTCCAACATTCATGAGGTGTTTTAGCGTCTTCGAAGAAAATTTTAAAAAGTTTTGATTTTCTGATTTTAATATGTTTTTGAAGTAATTGCATTGCATATTAAAATACTTGAGATTTTTTACAGAATTTCATTTACTCTGAAAATTTTGTCGAAAAATATATGGTGTCGCGGATGCCTGGTGGTAAGGTCTCGGCTAGTGAGCCATATGGCTTCAGGTTCGAGACCTGATTCCACCGACATGTAAGGAGGCCTGTTTCACAATAAATCCATCAAACCAAGCGTCTTCTCATTGGTGTGGGGTGGAGAGGGGGATACCAATTCAGGTGTTGCCCTCGTCATGTGTCCGGTGTTCAAAATGAGGTTCTGCCCCAAAATAGCCTTAGTGTTGCATTAAAATGGGACTTTAATATAACTAAACAAAGCTAAACAAGAAATATATGCAATCAGATTTTAGAAATGCGGGGTTTTATCCTCGAACATCAGCATTTTTCGAATTCCTTGCGCTTATTCACCTTTTAATTTTTATATGGAATATAACAATGTAGAAAGGTTTCTGTAATATATTCTGTACATCGAAATTAAAATTGTAATCACAGACAAGTTGCATTGTATACATTTCATGGTAAATAATGCTCTGGATCTAAATCTAATACGGATATTGCAGATGGATAAATTTTGTAAAAGAACTATTAAAAATTTTATCATGTATACTAATTACCTCTACTTCCAAAATTTAATCGCAACGAATTATAAAAAGTTGAGAAAAAAATGTTTATGCTTGCAAAAAATTGCATTCAATCTTGCCTACAAAGTCTATTCTTTCTGCTTCAGAAGCATAGCCTTTGAGTAAGAGAATTATATTACGCATGACCATTAATTTTCTTAATTAAAAGGTTTTTTTCTTCATCTTTCTCTTGTAAATCATACTTGGGACTATTATAAATTTTCTTTCTTTTATAAATTAAAGCGACGCAGTACCTCAATTTTTTTTTAAAAAAATTAATGTATAAATTATATTTTACTTTTATTTTGTATAAATAAATACTTTGTCATTCGGCCTTGAAAATTAAAAAAAAATTAATATGTATTACTTTTTTTAAACATTTTTAGCTTTTTTTTAAATATGAAGACTTTTTTCCAATTTTTTTCTGCGTAGCTATTAATAAACTACATAAAACTCAGAATCGGATTTTCTCCTGTCAACAGTATTTAACCTTTTTAGAATTTTTTGATTATAAGTAACAAAAAAATCTAAAAAGTGCAGGAGTTCTGACTTTAAAAATAATTACTACTCAACTTAAAGCTTTGTAAAACATATATTTCTGAACATTCATAAACATTTTCACACCTCCACCTTCATTTTTAAGAAAACCTTAGACTTTTGAAATGTAGAATATAAACAAAAAAAAATGCATTTAAAGTTTTTATTAATCTAAATCATAATATAAAATCTATACAATTTACATGTAACTTTTACAAAAAGTGATTCTAGCTGTTATAAATTGTTTAAAGTTAAAAAAAGCAAAAATTCATGGAAACAAAATATATTTTCTTATTAAAAATATATAAAAAAACTAACGAAGGATCAAATTTCCTAAATTCGTAATACCTTTAAAATTAATGAGCTTATCAAAATTGATTAAGTGTATATTCCTATTATTCTGCTTGCTATTTCTATTATTCTGTTTGCTATTTCTATTATTAGGCTTGCTATTTCTGCTATCCTGTTTGATTGATGCAGTTGTAACTTTTGAGCATTTACTCCAAATAACACTGTGGAGAGTCTCATTGAATGTTTTATATTATGAATCAGATACATCACTCTAATATCTGAATTGATGAACGCTTTTGATAAATTGGTAATACGTTTGTCAAATGACCTTCTTTTATAGGTGTTTGAATCAGAAAATTGGACATGGCAACATTGTATATTCTCTTCCTGTGCATAAAAACTTCTTCAATAACTGAATAAAAAGTAAAACTGCGACTCTAAAATTTTAGGCACATTTATAATGATTCAGTTTATTATATGAGTCAATAAAAAATTCGTTGTTTTGATGATTTTCCGAATACTGCGTCGCCTTAATGTTCATAAAGTTTTGATTAGTTTGGAAATAAAATTATAATGAATAAAATATAAATATCGCTCAAGCTTTTGATTCATTTCATATTTTAAGATTCTTATTTTAGTTGCAAGAGGAAAATTTTTTAGTATGGGTATCTTTCGTTATTTTAACTTAAGATGCCCATGACTTAACTTTCCTTTTCATGAGCCAGTAATGGTTGGTAAAAAAATTCTTTATAAATATACATTAGATAGTCTCTATGGAAACTCTCAACAATGCCACGAAGTTTGGGACTTGAGAGATAACGCAAAGAATTTTAGCTATTTACTAAAGTATAAATTCTGATAATATTTTTCGAACTTTTCTCTTTGGCTCCAAAGGTAGTATCTGTGATGAATCTTTGATTAAAATTACAATAAGGGCACACAAATTTATTGAATCATAAAATAATATTAGATTCTTGAAGATGAATATTTCTGATGAAAAAATTCTACAATATCTGTGGGCAGTTGAAAATATATAATTTCGAATTAAAATTTATTAAAATTTCTAAACTTTTGAAGTGGTGTTAATTTAAGAATATTATTTAAATACACTATGTAGTTAGCTAGATATTCAAAAATTTTACAAATAATTTTTAAAGTCACATCTTCAAATTCTTTCTATATTTTTTCAGGAGGTTATTACAATGGATTTTTTTCTCAAAACTTTGAAAATTTGTAAAATTTAGCGAATAATAATAGACATAATATATATTAAGAATAGATTTTACTTAAAATACGAAAAAAACCCATTTATATTTAATAATAAGCAAATTTTATTTCACGAATGATATTTCTTATTTAATTAACTTTTTTGGGTTAATAAATTTAAAATTAAATTTTTAAATAAATATTTAGAATAATTTAATAATCTGAAACTTGTTATTACTTATTATGAAACTTAATACTGAATATTTAGAGTATGTAATTGCTCTCAATTATTCCTTGTAAAAAACTTAATTTGTTAATTTGTCATTAAAATATAAGAAGCATAGATCTAATTTGTATATTTTTTTTTATCTCCTTACAATCTTCTTCATTTTTTTTTGCTGATTATCTATACTTATAATAAAACTCAATGTGTGTGTGTGTGTTGGCGCTCTACTAGGCCAGACCGTTTGACCTACAGCTACCAAATTTGGTACATGTGTACCTTGGAGGTCCGGAATGTGCACTCTGGAGCCCTTTTTTTGAATTTTTAATTAGAATTTGAATTAATTAAAATATAACCGAAATTTCGACGTTCTTCCGCTATAACTTCCGAAAATATGATCGCATAAACATGATTTTTACATCAACTTAAATATTAAAAAATTAGCCTTCCAATGGTATCAGTGTTGTAATGTATAACTCAAGCTTCTATTTTTAACGAATTTTTAAAGAAATATTTTAACAATGTTTTTTTAGCACGTGACTGTGTAAAATAAAAGTATGCCAGAAGTTAAAATAAAAAAAAAAATATCATCGCAAAATAAATCTGAAGAAATGCAACTTTCAGCACGTGACTGGATAAAATAAAAGAAATATAAAATGTGATATTTTCTTTAAAAAATAAATGCAAAGCAAAGGTTTCTACAATCTTTTGCAATATCTATATCATTAACTCAATAAATCTTCTTTATTTACGGTAAACCTGATTGAATTTAGACAGGATATGCATTGAAATCGCGACTTATTGGCATATTTGGCATATTTATGTAATCGTTTGCAATATCTGTATCCTTAATTTAATACTTTTTTTCCCTTTCTCGCTTTCTTTAAAAAACATATTTAATAATTTAGCAACATCATCGAATTTTTTTTTAATATTTTGGAAGCCTAACCGATTGTTAAAACTGACTGATTTATAAAATTAAAGAATATTACTAGGAAAAGGTGTGCTATTAGAACTTTCCGTTCATCATCTTCAAGAAAATATTATTTTCAGGTCAATCAATGCCCGGAATTACTTCAAGGCTAATGAATATGTGATTTAATTGAAAATTTTAGAACGCTTTACTCATGGCGAACTAGCTGGTTGCCTAAGGTGGCTAGTAAGAAATAAAACAAAATATTATCTGTCTTTCGATATGGAAGTTAATAACTGTTGCTTAACTATTTTAATCTTTCAATGTGATTATTTTTCCTTTGAATTTAATGTGAGAAAATAATATTTTGGAAACTCGATTTGGACAGACATGTTTTGAACGATGCAGTTGCTTAAATTTTTAAAATGGTAAACTTTGTCATCAATTTTATATTTATGAAACAAAAATTTGTGTAAAAAGTTTTTTTAAAATAATGTTCATGTAAGTGATGAAAAAATTTCGGTATCTACGAATTACAAAATCAATAAAATTATTTATTACCGCTTATTACATATAGCAAAGTTGTCTAATTTATAAAGTGGACAACTATTTTCTGCAATATTTTATGATTTCTATTTATCATTAAAATTACAACATGTCACGCTAAAAGAAGATTATAGCTCAGTAAATGTACATTAAGTATATTCAATTTTATTTTCTTTTACATATTTCGAAAATGCTGCATCCCTAATTTTTTTGAAACTTACAGTTTTAATTCTACTTACACAAAATAATAAATTGGAAATTCAAAGACAATTTAAAGAGCAGATATTAAAATATATAATTTTCGAATCTAAAATTCAATGTAGTATATACATTGGAAATTTCTAGTGAATTTTAAGAGCAGATATAATATACGAAACCAAGGTTTAATCCAGTATATACATTGGAAATTTATAGTTAATTTAAAGATCATATATTAAAAGATATAATTTTTGAACCCAAGATTCAATCCAATGTATACATTGGGAATTTAAAGTTAAATTAATGGGTAGATATTAAAAGATATAATTTTCGAATTCAAAATTCAATCCTACATATACATTGGGAATGTAAAGTTAATTTAATAAGCAGATATTGAAAGGTATAATTTTAGAATCCAAGATTCAATCCGATGTATACACAGAAATTTTAAAGTTAAGAGCAGATATTAAAAGATATAATTTTCGAATCCAAGATTCCAACCAATGTATAAATTTCCATAGGTAATTTTAAATAAAGTTTGTTTTATTGTA
This sequence comes from Argiope trifasciata, assembly GCA_026543055.1. Classification (NCBI taxonomy): domain Eukaryota; kingdom Metazoa; phylum Arthropoda; class Arachnida; order Araneae; family Araneidae; genus Argiope; species Argiope trifasciata. The sequence continues at coordinate 26,181 of JAPMOQ010066820.1, read as the reverse complement.
ACAGGTAATGCATATAAATGTTAGCAGGTATGTTTTATGGGTCTTTGTGGGATTAATGCATGCAGGAGTTAGAAGAGCCCCTTATCAGGAAGAAAAGTCGTAAAAACAGCGCATAAAAACGTAAGGATACAGAAATTCACGACCGGTCAACCGGAACCATTAACGCTTCCATAAACTGAAATTTAACGGCCACAGTGGACCATTTTATTAAGTTGCGGAAGTTTTACAACTATGTTGAGAATGACAATTTGACACTGCCGGAGCTTTACTGTGTGATAGCAATGACGCATCAAAGGATCAGTCATTTATTTTGAAAGAAATGAATTTGTTTTTCCCTGATGGCTTGATTTTTTTTTCTTGTCAAGGCAAGGCTTTTGTTTCCTATCTTTATAAAGTTCATTAAGGTATGTAGCACTAGATTACATGACAGTTTTTAAGCCAAAAAAAGTGTTAAAACCGTGTTTAAAAATATTGATTAATTATGACCTTTAAAAAAAATGTAAAGATATATGTGTAATCGTTAAAAACAACATATGATATGAAATATTTTCTGGGAATTGTATTAATAAAAAATAACATTATTTCTTGTTTTTATTTTTAAAAAACATGGAATTAGCAGCATAACGACTGAAGCTCCTTTCACATCATGGAGGCTTAAAGTACAATAGTTGAGACAGACATATTATGTGTTTCATTTGTGGGGATCCTGATGTCATTCATTTTGGTGCTCTTAGAAGCGAATGTACATCATTTCTTGTTTTGATGAAGAGTTAAATGAAGTCGTTAGAAATTTCTTTAAAATGGCAAATCTGATTGTTTAACCTGACTGTTACATTTAAAGAGCGCTTTCTATACTTAGTATTTGAGACTATCAAAATCTTGCAAATTTTTTATCATCAAAAATTTATACCTCACTATAATAAAGTATAAAAAGGAGCTTACGTTGAAAAAAATCGTTTATTATTTTAAAAGTTGTTACATACGGTTGCTTTATGTTCTTTACCAATTGTCCGTCCCAGTGGAGCACCACGAAGAAGGGATGAGATGCTTCCGGTTTGGTGGTTAGATCTTGCTACATTGAAGGATACATATACAGGTGGAGAATCTGTCTTATTTTCTAGAGTATTTCCTTCGGTTATGGTTGAACAGTGGCCAGTGACCACAATTCCCACCAATTTTGCCGTTGCAGCGGTTGCCCGGTTATTCTGTTTACTTCATCCATGTGCCTTCGGGTGGGTCTGAGAATCAGTTATATAACTTACCTTACCAAGCACACTTTTTATTATTCTATATAACACTTTGAAAAAAATACTTTTTTATGCATTTTATATTTTTAAAAGACAAAAATGAAGCACCAAAAATGACAAAATATACTGATTTTGATGCTCTCCACGCTATATAGTTATTTGTACTATTGTTTGCTAAATACTATAGTAAATCTGTAGGCATTAGTTATGTAAGATCTGCAGCTGAAACACCAGTTGGCTCTTGAGTAATGTATTTATCAAACTTCGCATCAAACATTCGCAGCTGCATATTGATATGCATGAAAAACTATAAAAGGAAGATCGAATTGTTACACAAATATTTAAGCTATAAAATACTTGGAAATACAAGTTATTTTATTGAAAATTTTGACCTTACATTAACTAATTTCTCTTTTCATCCTCTTTGAAGGCGTATATGTTTTCTTGGTCAGCTTTATATTTGTGACAAGACAAGGTTTCAAGCATATATTCTGAAACTAAATAATAAAGTTGAGTTTTCTTTGCAAAATTTTGCATCTTTTCCTATAGTTATAATAGGCTATTCATCTTTATCTTTATTTTTTTTTCCATAAATAAAAATTTATACAGCATACACAATTGAAAAAATTATTTCCTGTACGAATAATGCTAAAATACTACTTTAATTTATATGGTAAAAGTAATTTGCTTATAATATTTCAAATAAAAAAAAAATACATTTCCGTATTTTTACTCCTAAAGCTAAATGATGTAATTTTAATGTTATATAGCAGAAATGATAAAACATAATTAAATGCAAAAAACGCTTCCAAAAATGATTAAAATAGAAAAATTACATTTTAATATGATTTACAGTAAACCAGCATATGTTAATAACATAAAAGTTTGGTGTACTTAGTAAGAATCTACGTTTATTTTTCGTTGTATAATATTATCGATAAAAAATTCTTATTAAGTAATTAAAAAAAACATTTTGAGAAATTCATTAATCTATTTATGTAATTATTTTTAAGCTCCATCATATTTAATAAATGTAATATTTTCAACCATGTTAATTACAGTAACTATCTTTAAATGTGAATATAAAATATTAATATAGTATATAGTTTGAAAAGAAAAGAAACGACCGTTGTATTTACCTGAAATTCCTGTTTTATCTGTTTCTTTTACTTAAAAAAATATTAATTGGGATATAAAATTAATCAGAAATTGGACAGAAAAGTATCGATTCCTGCATATTTATCAAGGAAATTTTATGAAATTCGTCGGCTTAGAATATATTTCAGTTTTTGGCATCACAATATGAAAAAAAGTTTCTTTCACATCATGGGGGCTTAAAGCACCGTAGTAGATACATACATATTATATGTTTCATTTGTGGGGATCCGGATTTCATTCATTATGAGGATCTTAGAAGCTGATGAACATCATTTGTTGTTTCGATGTATAGTTAAATGAAGTCATTAGTAATTTCTTCAAAGTGGCAAACTTGACTGTTTAGCTTTAAACAGCTCTTTCTATCCTTAGTATCTGAGACTTTCAAAATCTTTAAATTTTCTTATCTTCAACAATTTATACCTTATTATAATAAAGTATAAAAAAGGAGCTTAAGTTGGAAAAAATCGTCCATTATTTTAAACGTTGTTAGCAATGATCCATTAAAATTCTCCTTGACTGTAATAAGAACACTCTTCTTTAAACATGTAGGGGGAACTTTATAAGCCAGATAACAACTTCAAGACTGGATACTCACTTTTGTCTTGTGGTCATATTATTTGGTTACGAATCCTAACATCGAGAATTCGATACTCGCTATCACCAATTGAAACATTGGTGACCTGGCCGTGATCTTGGATGGATGTGGTTCTTTTATGACAAATCACTGCTGAAGTTATTGTTCAAACTTTTTAAGTATGTTGGATAAAAGAATTTGAAGTACCTTTTCTTGTGGTTACGGATCGAGGTGTTCATTTTACTTCAAATTTATTCAGTTCAGTTTAGTTATATTAACACCCCATTGTAAAGCAGCACTAGGGCTATTTTGGGATGGACCACGTAATTTTGAATCATGGCCATATGACGAGGACGACACCTGAGCTGGAAGCCCCTCTTTACGCTACACCACACCAGCGGAAGGACATTTGGACTGACAGATTTAATGTACTCGGGTTCCGAAGCCAAGACTTTACCACCAAACCACCGCGGTCCCACAAAATTATTCAGAAAATTTGAAATAATTTGTATTGTGATAGTATGAAATAGGACGTAATAGCAACACCAAAGTAATGGAACGATAGAACTCCTACATCGCAAGCTAAAAGCAGCTATTAGACGCCACAACAGCTGTACGAAGTTTGCGTATTTATTTATTTTCATCGTCCTAGGTTACTAATGTTGAGATTGGCGATAGCGAGGATTGAACTCGCAATGGTATGGTTGGTAACCAGATAACATGACGACAAGACAAAAGTGATCACTAAGCCTGAAAAATGTTATCTGGTTTATTAAGCTTCCACTGCAAATAAACTCAAGTAATAAGCAGGAAAATACAGGAACATGACTTTATTATTACTTAAAAACTATTTTTATCAAATGAAAGTAAGAAGAAAGATGCATTAAAAATTAGAAAGAAATAAAACCATTTTTAGCTCTTCTGATCTCATTTAGTCTTTGACATTAATCCTACATGACCATCAAAATTCATAATATACGGCCAATGTTTACTTTTTACAGAAGCCAAAAGGGAAGCATTGTTTAATTAATATATGGCGATATTTTCCAATTAGTGCCAAATTTGTGACGGTTTTTTTCCCCAAAAAATTTAAGGCATTTAAATAAATATGGAGGAAATCAGAATCAGAATAATATATTAATCAATTTTCTGCCTACAGAATTTTAGATTTAAAATTATGTAGTCAAATCTTAATTCAAATTGCATTCGTTAACTACTCAATTAAAAAGAGTTTGAAAGTTTATATTCAGTAATTATGCTATTATTTTAAATACAGCCTACCTAAAATGATAAACATTTTGTGGGAAATTTCTATATATTAATAAATCAAACCAGGAAAGTAATTATAATTAAAGCAGATGGATTTGCTTTATATCTTTAAATGGAAATAAATTGCGGAAAAAAGCGAAAAACATTTTTTCCCTTCAGCTTTGAATTAAATAATCAACATATCTTGTTTAAAATTATTACTATGAAACAAACCCAGCCAAAACGCATTTCGCGGCCAAAGCATGAAGTCGACTTCTCCAGGAACGAATTGAAGAGCTTGAAAAATGACAACATGAGTCTTCCTGTCAAGGGCGGGGAACATCTGTGTTGAAAAACGAGACGTTGGAGATCCCTTAAATCTGTGCGATCTCAAAACAAATACCCATGGCTGAAACAGATCGTCGGAACGCTGGTAACATTGTCGGAAATTGTTATTTTGGGAGAAGGGAAAAAAGTAATTGAAAAGAATTGAGGCTCCTCAGGGGTTGTCTCATTAGCATGTTTTATCGTTGCCAGGTTGTTGGAAGAGCTTTGCAAACGGATCGTCTGCGGGGAAAGTGTCTCAGGTACTACAGCATGATGGGAGGGGGAGGGTCATGATTTGTGGGTTGTGCCTTGTTGTTTCTGTTATGTGTTTGTGGCGTTTTCAAAATTGCATACACATATCTTTTGCATTATTTAAAAACTGAAGAAACGAATGCATCTGGTTTCGTATTTCTGTTTTGCTGATAGATTTGTATCAAGTGAATGCAAAATTAGGTACACAATATATGATGAGAATATTTTACCGGGATGGAAAATAGTAAAATAAATCTTTAAAAGATTTTAACGATCAATAGTATGTAAATAAAAGTATATTTGGTTTCAGTGCAGCTTTTAAAATAAAGGATGCAATTGAAACTACTTTCACAACTGAATCTGCTTACTGGTTTGTTTTTGGAGTTCGAATGTTATTTCAGAATGATTTTATTTTTTAATTGGTTAATTACTCGAATGCTAAAACTTTAATTTAAATTAACGTTTAGTAATATGTACCATAAACGTTGATACAAACTAAAGTTTACATAACATACTAACAGATAAACGTTAATTAATATGAAATTTTTTATTTCAGTTTTATATATAGCTTGTAAATTAATTCGATAAAAGTTACAAATTTAATAATATTACTTTTCAATCGAGGTTTTCCTGAATAAAAAGTTAAAATGTCAAAATGATAAAGATTATCCAATGTCGTTTGTGCATTTGACTTTTATCAATGAATGAAAACAACTTTACAAACGTATCTATAACATTTATGCAATTGACTAATTGAAAATGTATTCTAGCTAATTTAAAATTAGTTAAATAATGATCAAAATGTACTAATTAAACTGAACAGGACATAATTAGGTGAATGAAATAATTAATAGTGATGAGTTAGTTTGTAATTAGTAATTTGTACACAATCTCACGCAAATGAAAGTAAATTATTTGGAGTAATTATTAGCAAATAATCTCACACAAATGAAATTAATGAAGTTACAATAGTTATTAATAAATAAGTAATATAACCCCAATATCTAAGCCATCTGAAAATCAATATGTCAGGCAACTCCAAATATATTGTATATACTTATTTTAAATACAGTATTTCATGTCTTAAGAATGTATCATTTGAAAGTCTACATTAAAAACAGCGAATAACTAATAAAAAAGAGCCCAAAAATAATTTCACAATTTACTCAGATATAATTTAGCAATTACATTGTATTAGATTCCTGGCAGTGTTGGTATTAGTGGAAATGAAAAAGCTGAAAAGGCAGGAGAAAAGCTCAAGCCTAATGAAAGGAAATTTTGTTCCATTACACAATGCATAAAAGGAAATAAAAATGATCCAAAATAAATTTTGGAAATCTTCGTTGGAAAAGTGTGGATCTGTGAATAAATTATTTCAAATACAGCCTTCTGTCAAAGGTTTAAAAGAATGTCATAATCATGAAATTTTGAATAGGTCACAGCAATTTACTTCAAAACATTTTTGTTTTATGATCATGTTCCATTCTTTAATAAATACAATTTTGTTCTAAAGGTTAAGCATATTGTAAAGTTAACAGTTAAGCAAAATTTTAGTAATCAACGACAAGTTCGTTTTAGTGTTACTAAATATATTTAAGCTTTATATCAGATTTAATTGCACCTTTTTAAAGAATGCTTAAGTTTTTAATGCGAAACTCACGTCTAACAAGTAATTGGCGCAGAATGGACAAATCTGGTCCTTATGCCATAAAAAACTAAACAAAATCTATCTGAATAAATTTTTCTAAAATTTTTAAAATTCTTCCAAAATTAATTATTTGTTGAACATGTAGTACAAGAATCAAGTACAATGTTTTCAAACTTAAAATGTCATATTTTGATAAATTTCATATCAAGAAAATCAGAGAATCAACATCTAATTTCCTTTCATATAAAATCATTTTGCATCATAGTATAAAACTTCATAAGACATTCCTATACATAAATACTTAGAAAGATTAGTAAGTACTAAAACAATTTATTCCATAACAAATCTTTCCAAACATTTTAAAGTTCGCCAAATATTAAATATTTGTAGAACAAGTAGTATTCTTAGTAAATATTTGTTAACAACAATAAAGTATAATGTTTCCAAACTTAAAGTATCATAGTCTGATGTTTTTTTTTATCAAAAAATTCATTAAATTCTAATTTTGTTTCCTCTAGTACCACTTTATCTTGGATTAAAATTTAATAGCATATCCCTACATACATCTACTTATTAGAGAAAGATTATTAAGGACCAGAATAGTTTATATCATCAGAACAAATCTTTCAAACCATTTTAAAGTTCACCAAACATTAAACATTTGTTGAACAAGTAGTAAATCAAGTCGATCACTTCTCGTGTTTATGGTCCCAAACCCACAATTTACTTCCCGGCTAAATCACTGGGAACAGAGTAAATCATCAAGCAAGAAGGGGGAACTCTAAGCTCATTTTCAAGTTTCCCTATCCTTTAATTAAATATTTCGGCCCATCCGCTCAAATTAAATAACAAACAGAAGGTTGAAGGAGAGAAATCAGTGCTCTAATCCCATTTCGTGTCTGTCTACAGACATCATAAGTTGCTCTGAATTGGAGGAAAGTGTCAAGTTAGAGGATTGCAAACATTTAACATCATTGAAATGCTTGAATGGGGCTAATTTCGCTGTTGAACATGCTGCTTTTCATCGAACATCTAGTTCGAGTTACTCATTTAAATAGCTCATTAGCATCAATCTCTCTACACATGCGTCATTGGAATGTGTCAAATGGTCTGAAGTTTTAATAGATATTATCAAGATTGACATTATGTCTTGAATATGGCTTTGTAATCATCAGGTTTATTATATGTGAGCATGCGTATTGTTCAAAAGATTCTTATAAAATATGGCGTAATTATAAATATCAGCTATTTGAGTTTTATTCTTTCATCCTACTCGTTGGTATATTTGAGTGATATATTTAAAAAATTCAATAAATAATAATTCAATTCTTACTTAGGTAAACAAAGAAATTTTTTATTTTAGTTACTTTTCTTTAAATAATTATCAAAAAAAGTAAAAATTATTGATTTTCGCAAGAAATAAACTCGCATTTTTCACCTTCACGTTGAAAATACTGAAATTCTTGCATTTTACCAATTGAGCTCCTGCCTGTTGATTTTAATATTCATTACAAGTTTATAAAACTCTATGTAAAGTATTAAAAATAACTTTAATTAAATTAATTAATAATTATATGAAAAAAAACTTTATTAATATCGAGGGTCATATGCTACAAGTTTTAAAAAATGCATTTGAACTTGAATAGATGAACAAGAATATTTAACTAACGATTGAAAATTTGAAAAATTATTGGGAGAGTGTAAACTAATAGTAGGAATTGAAAAAATTACAATTTAATTTTTTTTTTGGTAAAATAAAATATTTTATTAATTGCTTTAGCGTTTGTAAACTTAGTAATGATTGTAAAAGATGGAAATCGTTTTGACATTATTTTAGTTAAGTAATACTCATTAAATGCAAAATATGAATGTTATCATTTTAGATGCTTTTATAAGTATATTTTAATATCAGAAAACATGGTAGACAGTTTTTGACTTTATATAGTTTTAGTTTTCTCTATATACATCATTGAAACGTGTTAAATATTCTAAAGTTTCAAAATATGTTATTAAAATCTATATTGTGACTTGAAAATGATTTTATAATTATCTTTTATTATATTTTGAGGATGTGTTTGCTTAAAAGATGTTTATAAAAAATAATATAATTACAAACGCTATCGATTTGAATTCTATTCTTTTAGCTTTACTTGTTCGCTGGAGTACAGAAAAAAATTACAATTGATATTTTTTTGATAAAATAAAATATTTTATCTATTCCCGATTTATTTTAAAGTTCATTTTAATTATATATGACGGATAGTTCTATCAAGTTAACATTACTGTTTTGACTTAGCTGGACATGATGGACCATCTTTGATATTAAAAATTAGATGTTTATATAAGTAAATTAAATAAATCTAAAATTTATAAATGAAATAATAAATATGAAAGTAAATTACAAAATCTTTATCAACAAATTAATAATTGGATAGACATAAATTTAGCTTTGATATACAAAGTTACAAGGAATGAAAATATTTTCTAATCAAAAACATGCTACAAATTAAACAAGATATCGCTATTTTTTTCTTTAATTTCCCTTCTTCCCCTTATATCATCTGATTTCCAATAAACCACTGATTCTCGGATTTCTTTAATTTCCATCATTTAAATCATCTGCTTAAAACAGAGAAACTCACAGGATATTATATCCAGCTTCATATTATGACTTAATCTCAACAAAAGCTTCATATGTTTGATTTTCATTCTAGATGTTTGAAGAATCATTCAATTGTGTGCCTAACTGAATAAAAAAAGCGATTTTTTTTTCTATTTTGTGATTTTACATTTCTCTCTTCTATGAGAACTGTACTCGGTAATCTTGTAAGAATTGTTATGCTTATTAAAAGATTCTAATTTCGAGTAAAACAAAACGTAACATGCACTCGTTAACTATAATTAAAAGTAAGCTCGAATAATTTAATAATTATTCGATACATAAGTATACCGAAATGATGTATTATTCTGATGCACATTGAAAAACATATTATGTTGTTTTTTATCATTCATCGCGTAAACATTTCATCATACAAATATTTTAAAAAATCAACATTTCTATATTTTTCTGTTCGCAGAGACCAATAGTTTTAATATGATCAATATGTACGAGTAAAAGATCTGAAGCGACAATAAGATTGATAGATTTTATATTCACAATCTTATGCACAAAATTTGCTTTAAATTAAGTAAAATTATCGAATAAAACTTTGTATGATAGTTAATTCAGTATTAATAATATATATATATATATACACACTGAAGTGACAAAAGTCATGGGATGACTGTCAATATCGTGTCTGTCCTCCTATTGCCCAGCGAAGTGCAACAACTCGACGTGTCATGGAGTCCACAAGTCGTTGGAAGTCCTCTGCAGGAATATTGAGCCATGCTGTCTGTATAGACGTCCATAATTGTGAAAATGTGGATGGTAAAGGAGTTTGGGCACAAACGGACCTTTCGATGATGTCAAATAAATGCTCGATGGGATTCATATCGGGCGATCTAGGTGGCCAGATCATGCGCTGGAATTGTCCGGAATGTTCTTCAAACCAATCGCGAACAGTTCTGGCCCGGTGACATGGCGAATTGTCATCCATAAAAATCCCATCGTTGTGTGGGTACGTGAAGTCCATGAATGGCTGCAAGTGATCTGCAAGCAGCTGAACATAACCATTTCCAGTAAATGATCAGTTCAGTTGCACCAGAGGACCGAGTCCATGCCATGTAAAAATATCCCACACCATTATGCAGTCACCACCAGCTTGAACAGTGCCTTGCTGACAGTTTGGGTCCATAGCTTCGTAAGGTCCGCCCATGCGTCTAGCTCCAACTAGCATTCCACGTTCAAAGTCTGTTAATTCTCGTCTTGCCGCCATAAATCATGAAAACCCTGTTCATATGAATAACTTGAACACAAATGAAAGCTCTGGAAAACGAACTGCGCATTTATACTTTTTCGCTGCGATACTACTGCCATCTATATATTTGCTTATTGCTATCCCATGACTTTTGCCACTTCAGTGTATATATATATATATAATTTTCTATACTGATTACTACCAATACATTTGGAAAAAAGGAAATAAAAGAAAAACGAAACATTCTTTTAATTTTTTCTTATTTAAATAGATATTATAAGAATTTAATAATTTTAAATTTTGAAAGTATGCATAGAAATGGATAATATGTAAACAAATTATATATAATGCAATTTTCTATTGTTCCCCTCTCTGAAGTTATTTTGGGGAAAAAAATAATAGCATGCACATTATTTTGAGCTATTTTTTTCTTATTTTACTACAGGATTATTGTTACAAAAATTACTTTTTTTTCCTTCGCTTCACAATATACATTAAGACATTTCCATACAAGATTCTCTATTGAGTATTGACGACAAAATCCATATTTCTTATTGCTGTTAATAAGAATACTTGTCGCAATTTTTACTTGGTTTTGATAAATTTTGTGACATATTTTATTATTTTCGCAATTGAAGGTATTTTTTCTTCTTCATTTTCTTTTTTCTTTTATCAACTCAATAGATGGCGTTGAAATTCTTTATTTTTTTTCATAAGACGACAAGAACTTAGATCAAACTGATAGGCATATTTAGATTTTAGCTCGGGAAATTTGAATTTAGTTTAATATAATTGTGGATAATGATAAGTTTTTTTCTTATAAAATTTTTTGGAGTATTTAGATTCAACTGGTACATCCTTTGTTTTTATAGCTTTTCGATGTTTTTTGGTTTGATAGTTTGATAAGTTTTATAATATTATTCAATTTAGTTGTAGTCTTACTTAACATGTTCACTGCCAACTGCGAGATAACTCCTACATTGCGTTCTTTTTTTAGATCAAATCATCTATGTTACCATATTACTTCTCTACTACAGTTGAAAGACAACAAATAAGAGGTATTCTAATTAAGTAGATGGTCCTGATATCAGACTAGGGTATTAGCAGTGAACATGTTAAATTTGAATTTTAAAATAATAGTTTACTTTTATTATTATTGCCTAATATATTGCCCTTACTTTATTAATCTTAGTTATTTTAATTAGAAACAATTTTTTTGACTTTTTTTTTAATCAAGAGGGGTCAATACTTGGATGAAAGTCAGACACCTCACAGAAATAATCCACGGTTTGAATCTCTGCCTAAGGGTGATCCTTGTTAAAGTCAGGATTCTTCATTTTCATCTTTTAATTAAATTTACTTCTTTTTTTTGTTTTTTCGTTTCTAATTTAGAAAACCCTATATTAATATTTCTCTTAAAATTATAGCTTTGACTTTTCATCTTTCAAAAATCGTGTGTAGAACCACGAATCTAGAATTTCAATTCTCAGTAGAAAATAATAAATATAGTTTCTTCCGAAAGTAATGGTGAAAATTACATAATAATAACTGTTGGTACTTATCTATTTGTTTTACAAATAATATTTTGAAATTCAATATGTAAATTTGTTAAATTCTAAATTTATTACATTCATTGAATATCTTGAAATTTAAGTCTAATTACATTATTTCAATGTTATTCTTCAAAAATATTGATTTGACGATTCTTCTTATCACGGCTCATAATATTGAGCCATTAGCTCAAAACAAATCCATTTCATTCAAAATGAAATACTGACCATTGCATTTCATTGTTATCACACAGTAAAGCCACTACAATGTCAAATTATCACCCTCAGCCTAGTTGTAAAACTTCCGCAACTTAATAAAATGGTCCACTGTGGCCGTTAAATTTCAGTTTATGGATGTGTTAATGGTTCCGGTTGACCGGTCGTGAATTTCTGTATCCTCACTTTTTTATGCTCTGTTTTTACGACTTTTCTTGCTGATAAGGAGCTCTTCTGTCTTCTGGAGGATTTCACATGAATTAATCCCGCTCAGGAACCATAAAATATACCTGTTACCGTTTCTCGACTCTTACAATAAAGTACACCGTAATTAAACCTACTCTTACTAAAATCTACATTGAGTGTTTATCAGCTAGAGAAATCTAATGTGAACTTACTCCAAAAAACAAAGCTGACATTTTTATGTTTGTAAGAAAAAATGTTTTAAGGTATCCGACAGCTTTCGAAGGAAATTTTTTGACAAATTCGATTTAAAAAAAAACTATTCAAAACTATGCTCTTCCAGTGTATTGTCAATTATAATAAAAATACTATAAATACTACAAAATTATTTAAAAATATAATATCTTTTGAGAAATAGGAAAAATGTGTTGTAAATTTTAGTGAAATTTAATCAAAACGGTTAACACTTTACACAAAATTGCAATGCAGCAATCCTATTTTTCTTCGTGCACACGTTACGGAATATAATGATGAATCAAAAGGACCAAAAACTAAGAAAACTCTTGAGATGCAAGGAAGTTATGGGTAAAAATATACGTATATATGCAATTTTTTATAATTTCACTATTTAATTTTTCTAAAAACACTTATAAATAAAAAACCTTTTGCCAACAATAAAACTTTTTATTCATTTTATTTCCTATATCATTTAAAACATACGCTAGAATTTTTATATAAATACCTCTTATAGTTTTCGTGATATCATGTTAGCTTTGGAAAATATTTATCACAATGTTTTGAGAAAATTGAAATTAAAGGCAAATTTTTGCTGAGAAATATGTGACCCTGAATATTGTATTTATAGGTCAGGTCTTCCTTCCCCCCCCAAAAAAAAATAAACTGTTTTAGAAAGAAGAAAGTCTGAACTACAAGAAATAACAATTAAAAAAAATTCGCCAGTGTGGTTAATAACCACTGTTTTAAACTTAGTCGGATACCTTAAAAGTATATTGAAATAATAAGACCTGTTCAAATATAGACATAAATTAACGAAGATAATAGAATTTAATGCCTTGCACATCCTCTGAGTGCCTAGATGTCTTAAAAGACAGAGAATGATTTTGAAAAAAAACTAGCTATGCTGACAATTTTTAAAAATGCAAGATGCTATAGTTAAAAAAATGCAAGCTGGGGACAATATTATAAATCAATAGAATTTGATTAAATATTATATGCGCAGAAATTGAATATATAAAATAATAGTATTACTAGGGAAAATTATTGCTTTTAGGTAGATTCCAACAGAAAAACTGACTAACTACCTATTACAATGCTTCTCATGGCATGATTTGTGGAAGAAAACTTCAGCTCTTCAGTCATTTTACCAATAAGGTATTATTATCTTATGAATATGATAACTACAGTAATATTGTCTGGATTTTAACTGGCTTGGAATATGTTGTTAGAAAATGTAAAAATTTCGGGCGAGTTCGTAAACGTTCCATCTAGCTCAAAGGGAGTGAAAATGGTGGATGGTTGAAATTTTCCGTTCACATAAGCTTTCTTAATATTGAAAATAAAAAATAAAAAATGATGTAGAAAAATCAGCACTTTATAAAGACGAACAATTTTTGTATTTAAAATTTTTGGATAGCTGAAATATCTTAGAAGTTAGGGGCTGAAAAGGGATTTTCTCTGTTTCTAACATCAACAACTTATGTTGCCAGCTAGTAATTCAGATGTAAAGAAATCCACATGCTTCTTCCAGCTTGCAGATGTATTTTTTTTCCTCAAAAGCCTCGACAGACACATGATATATATTTATTGTTACACGAAATCTGTATATATTTTTTAAAAACACGTCTTATCTTAATTTTTCATAAAATAAGCTTACATTATAAAAGTAATATGAAATGGGTGAATTAAAGCAATATATTAAACGTAAAATAAATCTCTTCTAACTTATAAGTTTGCAGAAACGAATATATTTTGTAATGAAATGGAATACTGCAATCACATTACTGAGGAACTGAACGGCGTTGGATAATGCAAGAAAAACATTCGTGAAACAATCAATAAAACTTATTTAGATTTAATTATAGCATGAATGAAATATGGAATACAATTTTAAAACTAAAGAAATTCAATGCATCTCCTAAAATCATTGACAACAATAAGATACTGATACAGAATAAAATAAAACATTTTCTCGACATTTCTTGGCAGATTTCCTAGGATTTCTGCTGCCAGCAATATTTATTCAATTAAGATTCTATAAGATGCATACTAGGACTAATATTAAGACGTGTATTAGGATTAATACTAAGGTGCCATATTAGGACTCAGCACCATATACTAGAACTAAGGTACCATAATATGCTTACTACATTTAATACTATGGACTATTACATATTACTTATGAGGAAGAGTCAGTAGGAGACACTTGCTTCACTTTCTCATGTTATCCAAATAGTGTTCTACATCTCCTTTCATTAAATTTGTGATTAGTTTCTGTACTTATTTGTTTCATATTTCATCTTTTTAATTCTATTGTGAGTCCCCTGTGTGTGATTGCAAATAACCCACAATGCCTTTACAGAAGAAGCCTTTTTACTTCAGATTTGCAAGTTAACAAGATGTCAAAATAAATTCATCTGTTACTGCGATTAAAGTTTCCGCGAAACAAAGCTATACAAGGGACGGACAAAAGAGGAAATACAATTAGGGTCCTTTGTATTCTTGGAGAAGGAAAATGCGAAAACAAATGTTGCATTAAGACATTGTTGTCATTCTTAGCTTATTAAGAGATTACGATAAGGAAATAAAACTTTACTTCACAGAAAAAGGAGGCAGGTACAACATAATTTTTCTTATTTCTTTAAATTTTAGCAATTATTGCACTAAAAATGTTAGAATGCACTTTAAATGTTTAAAATCAAATTACTGTATTAATAATTACCCATATTTACTCATTGACCCAACACTTTAAATTAAACTTCATTAATTAATTAAATCAGAATCTAGAGAATCATAGTATTTGTTAACATAATTTGATAAGTCCAGAGAGTTTACTAGAATATAGTACTTTCAAGAACTTGGATTCACTACGTTAAGTCAAAAATGCAAAGACACCTGGTTATTATACACTAGTCGCCTCAAGCGAGCAACTGGTTCACCGAGAATATAAATTATAACTGATTTCTGATTAATTGTTTTTCACAATTTCGTATTCATGATTCCACTTAATTTATCTGAAATTAAATATATTTTATTTTGATTGTTTTATTTAAATTATTTTTATTATGTATATGAGGATGTTTAATTGGTATTTTCCCATAACAACATAACTATTAAATAACGTTATTATTGGGTTAATTTATTTTCCGAATTTCACTATATGATTGCAATATCACTTTTTCCAATTTATCTTGCAAATTACACAGATGCTAAACGTAATATTTCTTCTGTAATTATCAACCATTTTTCCCAACAATCGCAAAAATACAGATATTAAATAGAATTCTTCAAGATCAAATATTTCATTAAAATCAATATTGTTCGAATTCTTCAAGGTAAAAATGCAATCAATTATGGTAAATTTGGCAAAGTTTTTTTTTTATTTCAAACTTCAGCTTAAGTCTGCATGACTAATAATTAAAATGGGATAGTTAACATTTAATTTGGTGCCATTATATCTTTGGAAAAAATCTCAGAAAAACTTTTTTTTATTTTTAATCAATTATAATTATAATTAAAAATTTCAAAATCTCGTTCTAAAATGAGCTTTCCACCATCCAAGATATATACGTGCTCATTTAGTAGATGTAGGGTAAATGGTCGGTGCTGCTTAACATCAACACACATTCACAAACATTTATATATTTTATTATCAGTGAAATATAACAAAAGATTAGAAATTAATGAACAATTTTATTAGAACAGTTTTAAAAGTAACATGAACATGTTCCCTAATATCAGACGTTTATATATTTTTATATTTTAATTCATTATATATTTTTGATGAAATTGTTACTTATGGCTATTAATATGTTCTATATCTTCACACACCATACATACTTCAATAGCTATTGAACTATAATGAACTATATATAACTTCCTGGCTTAGGTGTAGTGCATCGGCCCTGTGACCTGGGAGTCCCGCGTTCGAGTCCTGGTTCGGGTGTGGCTTTCGTTCTCTTGAATAATGTCTGTGAGATGTGTGAAAGGTCACCCTCTCTCAAATTAAAAAGAGGTTATGCAATCAAATGTGGTTGTGTATATCATTTTCATTTGAGAAAGAAGGCAGACTTCGTGCTCAGGGGCCTTTACCCTCTGACGCCACTGCATTTCCTTTCCGTTTCAACACTGGCACGATGTCATCATCGTTTGAACTATGGCTTGTGTTTAACTTATAAACGCTTATATCTTATTCATTTTCTTTAAAAAAATTGAGTTATTTTTTTTCGGTATTTTAATTTTATTTTTTGTTAATTCCTTTAGCTTTTCGAATTCGGTGACTAATCCAAAAAAATCTTATTTCACACTCGTGCTCCAATTAAGTCCAAGATTTAAGAGTATATTCTTGTTTATCATTATAATATTTTCAATTCTTCCAAATTTATTATAATTGGTATTTTTAATTTTTCATGCACAGTACAAAAGAAGTATTTTCCAGTTTTTGGATGCTTTTTCAAACTTTCAAGATAAAAAATTCCAGATATTTAAATCCCCATGATTCTTCAGATTTCACAGAAGAAATACGGTTCATTTGCTTAAAAAGCCCATTTCTTTGAGCTTATGTTTATCGATGAAATTAATTGCCCACTTGGGAAATTAAAAATCTTTATAGGAATCATTAGATACAGTCGTTTGATTAAAATGTCTTCAATAATGAATATTTTTTACTAAATATATTCTAATGTATTTAAAAAATATCCATATTAATGAATATCTTTATATTCTAATACCAAATAAAACATTCGTACGAATGACTATCTTTATTAGCGACCAATTGATTCGACAGAGATAATGGTTACATTTAATCTCAGCTAAATTGTTTAAATATGAATAACTTCCTTTCCATGATTAAGTCAAACTGTCTTTCTATTGAATATATTTATTAGAAACCAGTTAATTTGGAGGATATAATGGTTACATTTAATAATTAAATTGTTTGAATATGAATAACCATGTCCATTTTTAAGTTAAGTTGTCTTTTGATATCTTTATTAGTAACCAGTTGATTCGCCTGAAATAATGGTTACATTTAATTTCAGTTAACTGTTTTATATAAAAATAATTTCGTGTCCATGAATAAATGAATGACAGGTGTCAGACATTAGAGCGATATAATTAATAGCTTACACAAGGTCTATACATTGTGCATATGAGCTTTTAACTTTTTAATGTAGAACCAGTCTCTTCACATAATAGCACTATTTAAACTATAGCTGTACGATTCATCTATCTTTTAACTTTCACAGTGTCCGAACTACTCAAGTGGTTAAGAAATTTATTCTTAAGCTTTCAACAATAGAAAAAAAAATCATGCAATCAAACATTTGATGGAACAATAGAAACGAAGTTTAAGGGAAGGTTAATTACATTGCGTTTAAGGGCAGCAATGTAATCGATTGTCAAAAATTGGAGTAAAAATTGCCAAAATTTATGAAAAATGTCAATAATTATTAAATTTGTATAATTAAAATGTCATTTAACTATTACAATAAGTTTATTATCAAATTTAACTTAAGAATTTATTTAAATTTCATTAAATATCATTTTATCTGCCAGCGCAATAACCACTCTTTATGAAGATGTCAATGTCTAGATCAGTTTTAGAAAAAGAAATCAGGACTATTCTGTAATTAAAAACAAAGTGATAAAAATTGATTTTCATTTTCTAGAAACTTTCCTGAGATTTAAAGACATAAATATCAATCCGGAAGCTTTATATGAAAGAAATATCTACACCTAGCATTTACAATAGATAGAAAAATAAGAACAATTTTTTCATGAAGTGGAATCAAATACAAAATTCCAACAAAATATCAACAGACTTATAGAAGAGCCGTTCCAAAACTAAACAGATTGTTCAAGGTTTGTGTCTGATGCATATTTAATATTCTTGTTCGTCAATGTATAATGTTGATGGTCAGCATGTTTCTGAAATCAAAGTTGTTTAATTTTGAGCTTTAGAAATTTTATCAAGCACTATAGAAACAGACCTGCCCTTACTCTCCTGTCGTTCCTCTTATTTACTTGTCTTCAATAATCAACACCATTCTTTGATTTTCCACTTATGTTTGACATTTAGCTTCACGTTTTAGACTTGTTTATCCAGAATAAATATGCTTGGTTATTGAACATTTGCACATTTTTAGTCTTACAAGAAACTTTAAAGGAAAGCATTAATCTCAGTATAGGCTAATGAATTTTGGAAGCCCATTAATCATCATTAATAATCATAAAGATTTTTAATTATGTTATTTTTTCAAAGAATATTCTTATTTATATTTATTTTTGGGAGGTAAGGAATGTATATTTTATGAACTATTGCTAGTCTTTGTGCTCTGACACTACTTGTATTTATTTATTTCATACGTAAGCAAAGTATATATACTTTTATGTCACTTAAGTGTCGAAAACCTATATTCATTACCTTCAGTCTTCCTCAGACCTAATTTATGTTCTTAACTAATTATTATTTCAAAGTTTTCGAAAAAAAACCCATATATATTCACAAAGCTTGATTTATATATGTTAACATTTTTGGTGTTTCATGCCAAAATTTAGCCCATGGAGAAATATGAATGTTCCAAATCAATGCAGATTTGGATTTTCTAAATCGACTGTTTTATAAGATTAAATTTAAAATTAATGTCTTTTATTTTTTTAAAAAATAGACGCAGACTTCTAGGATTAGCTACTTTTGAAAACGGAATGCTAAAATTTACAAAATTCCCTCAGAAATAAAATGTTATGGAGAGAAAGTTGCAAAAATTTTTAAACCACTTAACTATTTTTTTATTATCTAACAAGGTGACACTTTCTATTCTGGGAATATTTTATTTTTATTTTGAATCAAATGGAAATACATTAAATATTTGATTTTTCTATGTATTAGAAGTCATTTTAATACGAAATTTTAATCGTTCTGAATGGTTTAATTTCTTCTTACAACTATCTCATTTCGACAAATCTATTTATGTATGGCACTCGGGCAAAACAATTAAGTGGTTAAGTAACAAAATCTCTCATTATATTTTTAAATCTGTAAACGGAAGAGTTCCGGAAATTAACCTTTTTATTTGATACGGCATATATAATTTTTATAAAAATAGATTTTTGCCATCGGCTTAAGTAGGATTGAATTAGATTTTTTAAATTTTCTAGTTTAGTATATTCTCACTGACAACACAATAGCTTAATTATCATTTATCTGGCTTTAGAGCTCAACCATCAGTTAAATTTTCATTTATTTTTGTTATACACATAGAAATTTAAGGAAACAAATGAGTCGTAGGAATAAAAAGTAGAAAATTATTTCACTAAAAAATAATGCTTTTATATTCTGATTTAATTCCAATATAATTCATATTTTTTCTAAATGGATATATAAAGCTGTTTTCTAATCGAATAACCTATATTTAAATATATAGTATTTGTAATATACATAATAATATATTTCGTACTTAAATTTGTTAGTTCCTATAAGCATTGAAAAGTTTTCAATTACTATAAAAATGTATTTAACAGCTGTGAATCATGTTTAAAGGAACTATATACAACTAAAACTAAAAATACTATAAATTTTTCTTTAAAAATGTGACATTATTCAAATTTACTGTGTTTTATTAATACCCCCTCCCCATCTTCAAAAGTATTTTGCACCAGTATACATTTTCAAAATATTTAATAAAAAAAATATTTCTCAGTCATATGCGTTTTTATCGCAGCATGCCTAGTTAAACAATCATTGCTTCTTGACAACGAAGTGGCGTAAGACTGGCAGTAGCAATAAATATCTGTCTGTATAAAAACGCAAATAAAAACAGGAACAAAATGAAATATGAAAGGAAAGGTATTTTCTCCCTAATTTGAAGAGGCAATCAGCATTCCAGACACGTATAAAGATTTAGAGAAACTAAAAAAGAATTAGTTCCTCAAGAGCCGTAAATGAATTTCTTCATCCGAACATTGCCTATCATTTTCTGAAGAGTAATAACTTCTTGAGCACCATAATATCTCGATTTAAAAGGCGAATAAGTGGCAAGGGATAGTTGAGGATCTAATGGTACTTAAATTCAGCTCTTAAGGGAGGGTAATTTAATAATAATATGGTTCTCCTTAATGGCATAAGAGCCTTAGCGCAGAGGTGCATTATTATCTAATGCTCTTTAGTTTTGAGAGCAATAGAAAAAAATTGGTCCTTTTTTTTTGATTAACTGGAACTGTAGTTGTTATTAAATGTGATGTCTTGATCGTCCTTATTTCCCTGACACAGCGAGATATTTCATTCGAATTCGTTCCTTCTTTTCTCTTAAATGTTACGTAATTACTTCTGAATGGAATGTATTTTTCTTAAATGATATCTGTACAATGTTAACAGAAGCAAGCATGTGCTTTCCACTCTAATGATCATCTGCGATATTGGATGTTTAATTTTTAATCAAGTTATTTCTGGCGTAGGAGGGCTACGAAAGGGAAATGGGAGAAAAATGCTTAAGAGTCTTTGACATTTGCTCTTTGTCTGATAAAGCAATGAATATCTTTCGTTTTTTAATTACAGTATTAAAACAAATATTTAAACTTCAAGATAAATGTACAAAGTTTTCTCTTCAAATTAATTTGAAAAATAGATAATTTCGGAATGGAAATCACAGAACAAAATAAAGACTTTAGGCGTATTTACTTGTGCAAATGAATTACTCGGAAAATGTTACTTTCGACGCACTTTCCAATTAGAATGTGGAATTATTTTCTATATGCTAGTGCCTCTGATACACGTAACGTAGATGTTGACATTTTAAAATATTCTTAAAATATTCTCTTTAAAATATTGTTCTGCAGCGACTATAAATGTAGATATAAAATTAATATAATTTAATAATTTTTAAAAAATATATAATTTAACATTTTTAATAAATATAATGTAATATTTTAATAAATATATTTTAATAATTATTTAATAAATATATAATTCAACATTTTTAATAAATATAATGTAATATTTTAATAAATATATTTTAATAATTATTTAATAAATATAATTAATATTTTAATAAATATTATTTAATAATTATTTAATAAATATAATTAATATTTTAATAAATATTATTTAATAATTTGTAATAAATATAATTTAATAATTTGTAATAAATATAATTTAAAGATTTTAATAATTCATAGTTTTTATTAAATGGAATTTCATATTTTTTTAATAAACGAAATTTTAGAATTTTTTAATGAAAATAGTTTAATGATTTTCATATTAATTTGCACAAAAGAAAACCGCATCTAGTTATATTGGTGAATTTCATTTTCATAACTAAGTTTTTATTCGACCCAATTGCTTAGAATCACAATGTATTTTCATTCTCTCCTACAGAGGATCTACAACTCCGAATTACTTACATCATCACTCCGTACAATACCTACGTACTAATTAAAACTAATTTCTAAGAATTACCTCAATTAAAATTAATATCTAAGGAAATGTAAATAATTAAACGTGCTCTACCTTTTTAATATATGCATCAATAAATTTTAAAACAACTTTTTCTAAAATCCTAATTAAAGTGTTAATCTTAGATTACATTATGACGGGATTTGATTAATAAAATGGAAATATAATTAATGATTTATGAAAATAATATTAATTTTAATTAATAAATATTTTTTTGAACTAGGAGCGTTTCGGTAATATGTACTACCGAATTAGAGATTTTACCCGGGAAAAGCGTTAGTATAATATTAAAAACTTATAAATTTAGACTATCTAGGGAAGTGCAAACAAGAAATACATTGCATCGCCAGAAAATAGTTAATTACGTTCTGAATGCATGCAACTCTAATAACGTTGTTAGCAATTAATGCATGAAGACATCGCTTTTAACCATTATTTTTGGATATTTTTTAATATGTATAGTTCGTATTTAGGTCATTTGCATTTGAAATATATAAATTTATTTTACCTTGCTCTATTTTACATTCACTCAACAAGAAAACAGTGTTCAGTGATTTTTAAAGAATTTTCTAGGCTTGAAATTACAATGCAGGATTTTATTTGATTGATTTCAGTAATATAGTAAGGAAAATAGCTGCTATGTAATAGATAATCTCAAATCATCATTGCAGTTTTAATATTTGAAACTCACTTTTATTTTGATTGACTTGATGTGCACAGATAAATTGGATTTAGGAAAATCCTCGGCATTAAAAAATAATTGTGAAGAAATAATTAAACTAAATAACTAAGAATATTATGTTATGCGAGTGGGTAAGCACGTCCCTACAATTAACAATAATCCAATTTTAAAAGATAATATTATAACAGTATTAAAGATTAAAAAGATGAAATATGATTTTTCTTTATTGCAAAGAATGTGAAATCATTGAAAAAAATATATGTAAACACACACACACACGCACACATACGCATATATATATATATATATATATATCAAAGAAAACCCGGAATAGCAGTGGCTTTGAAAAAATAATTGTTTGTGAAATTGTTTCCTTTAGATAAAATTATATAAGAGGTATGCAAGATTTATGAAGAAAATTTAGACTGTGGGAATTATTCTTCTGATATTCTCTCTCTCAACCCGTCTTAAAATTTTCTTCATAACTTAATAAAGTTTCATATTTTCTTTTTTGAGTGCCATACATAAGCCTTTCGTGTTTAACAACACATGGATGAAAATTAAATTACCATGGAAAACTATACCAATTTTGAATGTCTTTATTTATATTTGACAAACTGGAGCAAAGCTTGGTTTTTACAGCAATGATTTTAAGAACAAGACTCCAAATTCCCCTTTTATAAATTATATCATTGAAACCATCGCATTTTTATCGATGTAAAAGAATCAACAAAGTTTCAACCTACAATCGATTCTGGTGCAAACGATATGGATCTACACATTAAACGTACTGTGCTCCAAATTTCATTCATCCAGCTCCTTATGTTTTGCAGTGATTGCCTTCACCAAATGCCCATTAGCCGTGCATTCCTGTAAAATGACTTCTTTATAAATCTTATAGAAATCTAGAAATATGTTTTAAATAATATATTCTGAATATCATCCATTTAATCCAAAACGGATCTGAATTATCTCATTCAAAAATAGATATACATAATTCCAAAAACGTGTGCCTGCGATTCGGATGTGTTCGGGTTCTATAGTCCTGAGCTTCTCAAATTTCGATTTTTAAACATTTTCCATCTTCCCGTTGTATACTTGATATGGGAGTTAAAATAAATAAAAACATTTAAGTATAGAAGTTCTCATTTCAAAATTTCGCTGTTTTCAGACAAAATATTTTGAAGAATGTGTTTATTTTCTCCACAAAGAAGAAATTTATTGATTGCTAGCTATATCTTTGAAGATTAAATTATTCCTCTCGAAAAACTAAGTTTACGTTTTACGTCAACAATCAAATAATAACAAATCAAAAACATTAAAACTAACCTAAAAATGATGCACTTAAAACTGTATACTTATACTAAAAACGTATTACTAAAATAAATACAGTTTAATCACAAAAGCACACAACTAACGTAAAAACAATTTATTGACATTTTATATCTGGAATAAAATAAAACAACAAATAAACTCGGTGTTTCTTTAAAACCAGTCAAGTCTATTTTATTTATCGACCAAGATTGAGATAGCTAGACCGGTATAGTTACACATAATTTTGAAACTTTTATTTAAAGTGAAAACACAGTTGTCAACAAATAAAACACACTGCGCATGCGTGAGTTTTCAACTCAAGTTTGAGTAACGAAAATGCTTCAGCATTCTACGTCAGATGGTGTAATGGAATGCAGATTGGAAATTTTTAATTTCCTTTATTCTGTTGTATTTTAATTTACAAGTACTTCAAAAGGATTACAAAGAGTCAATTAATTAACAATATTTAGTTTTAAATGCATCAAACATTAAGAAAATAAAAAGATTCCTCTGAAATAATCGGTCGAAAACATGTTATACCTAACCTCTTTTGAGTGTGTCTGGTTGGAGAACTGAAGCTTTACTCCTGCTTCTCGAGATTTGGTCTCTGAGTTTTGGCTGAAAAGTTTTTAGTTGATAAAAAAAAACCACCACTCAATTACCGGGAATAAATAGTAGTATATGTCCTATTCCAGACTATAATATATTTCTGGGCTAAATTTCATCCATTTCTACTCAGCCGTTCTGACGTGATTGACTAACAAATATCTATTCACCCATTCAAACTTTCACATTTATAATAGCAGTATGGATGCATATGAATTCCATAATGTGCTTTGGCACTTCGATATTTCGAATACTGTATGCGTATCAAGGTATGCCGAATTTTTAAGTGATAAGTTTATAATTTATCTTGATTTTAATTTCTATACTCAAGCAATCAGCAAAGATTAACGGAATGATATAAACTCATTATTTGAAAAGATAATTTAATGCATGATTTTATTTTATCTAATATATTTTAGTATAATTATTTTACTAATAATATTTATGATAATTGTACGGTGATAATGACTTAAAATCCAGGAATTTCATCTCGATCGATCCAGTTATCTAATTTGCAGTATTTAGTTCACTTTTATGGGCATTATATGATGAAATCGAATCCACTAATAAATAGGCTATTCTCCATTACATATTCCGTTCGTAATCACATGAGTTGGGAGCCACAATCTTAGAATCGATTCTCTAATGTCCTCTTCGAAACCGAATCACATTCCATCAACTAATCATGAGTATCTCGTGTTTGCTAGTAAGAGATTTGTGTGAGTTATTGCCTGATATCTTCCAATAAAGTGTGAATGTGAATTGAATCAGGTATAGCTCCGATGGCCAATAGTTTCTACGAATATCCAGAATATTACGCAATTGTATAAATAGTGATAATATTCTAGTTTGTTTGAAATCTATTATTTTTACTATTTTAAACATCAGATACTACATTGCAGATACTTTTATTAGGAATAAAATTCGTTTTTTAAGCTTGTTCTACATTTTTATTCACAATTTCAGGACCTATTTATATAATTGTAGGTCAAATAATACTGAACAAATGATATTGTGGCCATAGACACTGCAAAAGTTACGAGATTCTTGATGGATGTTATCACTATTTCACACTTTGAAATATTCTAGAATTATTTCGGACTCTCTTTCCTTTTGAAATTTATAGAACTTCTTAAAAGTCTTTGTGATATTTGCAAATTTTGAATCCTTCTGAATTAAGTGACTTTTTTTTAAATTCGAAAGTCCTTGCTGTTTTAAAATTTTTGAAGCGTTTATTGGTCTTCAATATTTCTCTGATAGAATAAAAATTAAAACTTATTTAAATTAGAAAGAATACTAATAATATAATATATAAAAATATCTATCGATTATTCTGATTTGAAATTATAAATGCTGAAACTTATCAAAATGATTTAACTAAGAATTCCTGTTCTTTTGCACAGACAGCTTTATGTTACATGTTCTTGAGTTGGCTTACAAAATGCCAATTTTGTCAATAATGTTTACTAAAACTCCCTGTTCTTTTTCATGAACGCTTTATGTACCATGTTCCCGTAGTGACTTACAAAATGCTTCTTTATTCAAGATTCAGGAGAAAAGACAAAAACTACTATTCACAGAAAAATACTAAATTTATCTATGCTGTTGCAAATTTAAGTAATATCTGT
>JAPMOQ010066818.1:0-10986 GCA_026543055.1 Argiope trifasciata | reverse complement strand
ATTCGAATTCCTTTCGTTACCTCAAAAATAAATAAAAATATTTTCAAAATGACAACATTTTGATTTTAAAATCTGGATAGAGAGAGGTTAATTTCACTTGAAACTTAATAGGAGGCCGTGAAAAAGTTTGTCAAGTAAAGTATAAGACCTAATGGAATGCATCCTATTTAGGGAAAGAGGTAAAATGTATCTTTCTTTAAAAAATATGTTATACTTCAATGGTTTAATAAATAGTACAGTAAAATTAAAGATGCATTAGCATTTATTATCATATGTCATATTTGATGAAAAATTTTTCTTCTTTAAGCTTCCAAAAGTAGCCCAATCAAATCCCAATTCATACAAGCATTATTGAAAAAGGAGTTAATTTTTTTTCTCTCTCTCTTTAGGAATCTCTATTAGGACACATTTGTCATTTAGTACCTTGAAGTGATTTTTTTTTTTTAACTTTAAAGAATAACAAAGCACCTCAGTCTTATATAAAATTCACAATTGGTTTTCTATGCATTTAATTTTCTGAGGTAATCAATCTTAAGCTCTGAATTCGAAAACAACTATTTTTAGTTTATTATTTTACTATAAACTATTTTTAGGAACAATTAGACAACAAGCAATTTGTGCTCTTATTAAGAAATTCCATGGTTTCTTTCCCAGAACTTTAAAAATGTGTCAATATTTTAAAATAGAAAATAAAAATGTAGTAAAGATGTGACAAAACATGAAGTTTGTGGACTGAATAAAATATATTTTTGATGGTACCTAACAAACATACATGCTTATGTTATGAAGTATAATACAATTTTGCTTATTTCATTTCAACTTACAATCAAACAATTTCAATTGAAAATAGCTTGATCATAAAATTTAATGTTGTAAACAATACAAGCTCAGATCCTGGAAAGTGATGAAGGATTAAACAATAAAAAGATTAACAAATATTTACATAAAATAGTAATCTAAAAAAAAAACTGATTGTATTAAGTGAAATAACAAATAACCTAAATGACCTCTTTTAAACAAAAGAGCAACTAAAAAAAATCTAGACAGTCTTAGTTATGTTTAGTCCAATATGGCAGAAAACCCTTTCAATGCATTAAATTATGTTTCATAATTTGTTGATAATAAAAGCAATAGTAGAAGAGATAAACAATTTTTAAAATGAAATACTTTGTTTCTGGTCAGCAAAAACCCATGAGTAAAAAAAAAGACTGTTAATGACAGAGAGAGGAAAAAAAAAAAAAAAGGCTGGAACAGATCTTTGTTTTCAAATTATAACTCTTTTTGACATTGAGATTATGAAATTCATTGTAATATAGTAAAAAACCATCTCATAATTTTAAATATCTAGCATTATACAGGAATATGGATGATATGAGAATTTAAGTTCCCATTTATATTAGAAATAAGACATGAAAATAGTATAAAGAATAACAACAACATATACCACAATATTTAAAATTTACTTTTGTAACAAATAAATGAATGAAAATACAATAAATTGGAACTGTTACTGCAATCACTGTAATAGCAAAATTGATAAGATTCACTTCATTACTTTTTTCTCCTAACTTTTAATGTAATTCACTTCTTTTTCTTCTTACATTTTTCTGCCAAACTCAGATTTTTATTAAAAATGCTTTAAGATTTCTATGAAAACTAACAAAAAATTTCTTAAAAATCATGAATTTTTTTCGATAGCATCTCAGACAAGGGTGAAATTCACACAAATTATAAAGCCATTTTAAACATATCCCCAAAATCTCATTACTCAGTATATATAATAGTTAAATATATAGATAACATATCTGAAAATGATTGGAATATAAATATGGTTTTGCTACAATGTTCTTTTGGCAGAATCAACCTCTGTAAATTTGTAGATGATAATAGCAAAAATAATTTAGAACAAAATAAAAAAAAGCCTTGAATTTTTTTAAAAAAGCTTAGAGTTTAATAATTAAATCTATGTAACAGTAATCATTCAATTATTTAAAAATTTGTAGGCTGAACTTTTTCAGGTGGCATATAATTTCATACTAGATTAGGAGTACCTGTAATTCATTTCAATAAACTAATTTCTATCACTATTATTTGACAACTAACTACATTGACAATGCAATTGCATGCATGTAGACTTTAGAGAATTGTTAGATACTTAAAACAAAAATATAAGAATTTACCCATACATAAAAAAAACACTTCTTTTTGTGTTTGTATGTAAAAAGTCAAATTCAATTTTATGAGAAATGGAATCAACCTTTTGCTTAGTAGCAAAAATGCTTTGCTAAATCTCCAGAGACAATATTTTCTTTCAATAAATGAAATTTCTTAACCAAACGTCTATAAATATTTTGAAAAAAATACTGCCTTTTTAAAAAATGCTGCCAATTCTTTCAGATTCTTTTTATCACACATAAATGAAATAATTTTTATATCAGACAGTTATTCAGTATGAAAATGATCTTAATTTTTTTATTTCTTTCATTTATTTTATTTCCATTAGCTTAAAATATGCTATTAGTAAGAAAACCATAGTCTATTTGATGATGATGATCCAGAATATTAGAAGTAAGGATTTCATCTAAATTTTATTAGCACAAGTGATATCTTCATGACATTATGCAGCATTCAGAAAAATGAACAAATAGTAAAATACCATATGTTAATAATAATTGTACAAATGAAATTGGTATTTTCTACTCTGCATATAAAACAGTCATGGGTATAATTGGGTTGTAATTTTAACTTATACAATAAAAATATGGAAATACCTGACTGATATAGTGAATTGAAATTAAATAATTGAAAATTCTGAATTTTTCTTACCTATAAATCATTCTCATACATATATTAAAGAATTGTATTTTTATGATTAATGGATTTTCAAGGCATATGCAAAACAATCAAAACCGATTATAAATTTAAACTTTCTTTTTTTAATTTTGGAAATAAACAACATTAAATATTGATGAAGAATTTGATAAATTTCCAAGGGAAAAAATGTTTTTAAATTCTTGAAAATGTAAAAGATTAATTATCTATATGAAATGTATTTTCTATCTAATTTTTCAAGAATTTTTCACAACAAAATTATTTAACCATCATATTTTTTTGATCAACATTATTTAAGTAACAGTGGAAGAAAAATATCAAATGTTACAAACTGAAAACAATAAAAAAAACTGCTAAAAACAATAAGAATGCTCACTGTGTTTCTGAAGTTAATAATAAAAAATACTGTATTAATGTAATGAACATATAGAGGATGATATAGCTAATTTTAAAGAAATATTCATTAAAAAAATGGAAGAAAATGTACAATAGCATAAAAAAAAGGGAATATTTTTTCAAAAACATCAGCCTTCTGTATTTTTATTTGTATAAATTTTATTTAACTATTTTTTTACTTTAAAGGTTTTAAATTATTTTTGAAAGGCTGATATTTATGTATGTGAATATAAATATTACCGAAATCCGGAAACGAAACTAAATTAAAAGTAGGGGCATATACATAAATATACGTCATGTTTTGAATGCTCTCTATGAAATATGAAACAAAATACTATTTGCACAAAAAAATATTTTAATACAAAATGTTAACAGAAATCAACAGCACACTCATTTCAATGCATGCTTATGTATATAAAGAAACTGAGCATTAAACACAGAAATATAAAATATCTTACCCGACGAATGCTTCGCGATTGCGGATGTGAAATACCGGCACCTCTGGCAAATAAAAAGTGATCACTGCTGTGGTCATCTAATAAGCGTCCCTTTTCTATATCACTATCAATATTCAAATGAGTATTATAATTCGTCATTTTATCAGAAAAATCATATCATTAACAAGGAAGTCATGATGCCGATTCAATCCTTAAAATAAAAAATCCATTGAAACAATTACGCATGGCATTCCTAGCCGATGTCGTAACACAAACACATGTAGTTTTTTTAAAACGTATTATTCTTGAAATTTTAAATCATTACAATTACTTTGAAATCTGCTTACATAATCAAAAATAGTTTTCTTTGATGTTGATCAGATAGCAATTATCATCTATTGAAGTTGTATTATACACACATATAATGATTAAAATGAGTCAAAAGGTTTTCATAAAAGGAACTGAGTAACAAAACTATTAAATTTCAATGAAAACATTAAATATTATATTATTGATTCCTCAAAACATGTGTAAATCGTATTAAGATGGGAAGGTCTGGTTTGGTTGATTGGAAGACTTCTGCTTGAGGCAGTTATTTAGAAAATGAAAGTTTCGTTTCATGATGGCAACCTAACCTGATAAATTCTAAAACATTTATACAATGATTGAAGTTTAAGAAATAGCAAAATAATGAAAGCACCTTTTTTCTTATTCTTCAGCTAAATAACTGATTTTCTAAAGTTAGAAATATCTTCTTTGCGATAAATATTTCCTTTAAACCGAGTTGTTAAATATATAATTTTTATGAGAATTTTCTATTTGGCAACACTAATATGTTTCAATAATTTATTTTGATAGCGGGAACCGAAAGTTTTCTTAACAATTTTGCGAGGGGGGAAAAAAGTTTAATAGTTGAGTTAATAAGAATAATTTTTCAGTCACGAGCTTTTTAAAATATTCTGTCTTTATTAAAAAATAGATATATTTATGCTGTAAGTTAAAAAAAATTCTATTCTTATCTGAAGTTTAAATGTTTTAAAGAATAACTTATTACTACCTCCGCTTGTTATTATTGTTTTGCTTGCAGTATCATGTAAGAAATTTATTTTAAAGGCATCTCATGTAATGTAAAAAAAAAAAAAAAACTCATGTGATTTTTTTTTTTTAAAAGTTCAAACTCTCGTTTTATTTTCTTGTAAATAGATTCCGTACATGGAAAAAAATATTTAAACTGTTATATATATTGTTTTATCTTTAAAAAATTCTAGCAGCAAGTTTTAAAGTAAGAATTTAAACCGTAAATGTTCCAATTCCCATAACTGGAACGATTGCAGTTTAAATTCTTTAAATCGTAAAATTTTAAGAGGGAAGGAGGAGAATTTCATAATTCAACAATTTTGACAATTAGATTGGTAATTTTCTCTGTAAATGATTTTTTTTTTTTGCTTTTTGTATATAATAATAATGCAGCAATTTTTAAAAGATAAAAATACCTTTGATATTTCTTGTTCTAATAATTATTTTTTGTTTCAGAGATCTGCTAGAATTTCTCTTTTTTAAGTGTAGTGACATGCAGTGACTTTGAACATGGAACGTGCTTTCCATTGGTCCATTTGGAGCGCTTCAATCTTTTACTCTTTATATAAATTTAAGAAGTCTTGTGGTAAAGTTTAAATTATTTTGCTTTTCTTAGATTATAATTTTTGATTTTTTCAGCTTATTAATTTCAAAAAACTTGAAATCTAATATTTATTATGGATTAGAATTTGATAATAATTAGCTTTATTTTAGATTTTTGATGTTGTTAAGTTATTCATTTGATGCACAAAATGTCAAATAAATCAAAAATGTGTGTACTTAATTTGTTGGCAAAAGAAGAGAATTGGGTATCAGGTTCTTATGAAGGCAGAACAAATTTCAAACCAAACCTATCAACTAATATAATGACAAATAAATAAATAAAAAGATTAACACATTTAGTAACTTGTCTTCAAAATGTTACAACATAGCTCCAATTGCTGTCATGTACCATATTCTCCTGTATGGACAATTTATTTAATATTATATTGTATAAAATATATTTTACTTTTAGAATATCATCCAAGACTCAGCCCTGATGACTTTACTGAAGGATGGAATATTTTCTCCTCCGAGCATATCATGAAGGATAATTCGGATCTCGAATGGTTAATATTGACATCTACTTTTAAGAAATTTTACATGATTCTCTTTTTTCAAGTAGTCTGCATACAGATCATTTTGAGGATAAATAAATTTGTAAGTTTTACTTTGCTGTAATAAGAAATTACATTGCCTTTTTTTCATTCAGAATTTTTTTTACAGAAAATTTGATACAATAAATAATACTATTGTAAAACATTCATAAAATATAGGGATACATTGTAGGTGTGTAAATTTAAAAAAAAATGCTATGTAAATATTATTTAAAATATGGAAAACATTTTTCTTAAAATATGATTCACCATAAATTCTTATTAATTAAAAACTCTGTGTCAGAGTATTGTCTATCTTTTACATTTATTTCATGAATTCCTTGAAATTTTTTAATTAAAAATTTTTTTAAGTGATTATTAATTTTTATAAAATTATTTTTAATATTTATAATTAAATATATGAAAATATTTATTATTATTTTATTAGATGGTGCATTTGTAAATTTTTTTTAATTGTTACTAAAATGATCCTATCAAAATTTGAGGCAACATGAAGTATGATTCAGAGATTACTTTTTTAAATCGTCAAGTTGATAAATTAGACATAAGATATAGCATTGACTGATATATATATAATCTGTAAGATAACTATGAAATCAACATTCAGTTTTAATTCTTGGTTACAGAATTCCAGCTGGTTTTTGCTATTAATTCTTTTGCTTTTATTTCTACTTGCTGTAGATAATTTATATCTGATTCTCTAAATAATAATTTTTTTTGATACTGAAACTAATTATTTACTTACATGTTGATTTCATGTGAAATATATATATATATATATATTGTTTATTTAAAAATTCAGTTATTTATAATTATCTATATGTACTTTTTTTCTTTTTTTTTTAAATTGAATAAAAATTTTCATATAATGCAAGTTATGAAGAAAATTTGGGTTTTGAATTTATTAATATTTATTATTTAGTTAGTTAAAAGTATGTTTCCTTCATATGTGTATATATATGAATATTAAGCTTGTGCAATGGATATCGCTGAATGCAATTGCACTTAATATTATCATTCACTTCATATTAAGAAAAGCCTCTAAGCCAAAATCAACTTATTTATATATGTATACATAAGTGTTATAAATACATTAGTGCCCATTTAGTGTTATAACTACATTGTTTTTCATCAGATTTAAAGTGTAGAATTGACAGATCCTTTATTTTCAACTAGTTTCAATGATGTTTATGAAATTTTTTCCTCTGCTTGTAAAAAAAACTTTTGGGGGTCATTTTTCTTTTAGGATAGTTCACATTCTTTTGTGTGGGCTAGAATTGTCTGAATCAATTTAAATGGCCAGATACACTGCCAGTTCTGATTTCAAATTTGTTAAAGTCGTACCATTGTTGCCTGTGATTGAATTATGAAAGTAAAATGAATTTTAAAAATATACTCATTTGAATGTTAAAAACAAAGTTGAATTTCTTAATAAGTCTTAAAATTTGCTAAAAATAAGTACTTGCAACATGTTGGCACAGTAGGAAATTCCTTGGCTTCTTCTTTGCAAAATTTTTAAAATTGTGAGTTTTCATGAGCAAAACCAAACAATAAGCTATAATTGTAAAGATAGATTTTTCTATTGCTTTTTTTATAAATAATAGATAATCGTTACATAAAAGATTTTTCTTCTGTTCGCCTTATATGATTAAAATATATGCGATTTTATGTAATTCATTTATAATTATCAACCAGTTACTGTTATTAAGTGTTAACCATTATTACAAATCGTGATGTCTTTTGAGAATTTAAGGTATATACTAAAGAAAATAATGCATGAGAAAAATTTAATTTACTGAAATATTTCTCATAATAGATGTAAAATTTATAAATTTGTAGTTTAGACTTACTGGCATACTTCAAAAATTTACTGGCATATTTCAAACATTTATTGTATATAGAATCTACTATTAGTAATAATTCATCAGCTAACAATTGTTTGAAATAATGTTGTAATAATATATATATATATATATATATTAACAAAATAAGACAACCGAATCAAAACAATACCCAATAGAAAAAGAATCCGGCCTGAAAACTTCATCAAGGGCAACTTTCAAGCAATGATTCCAAATAAAGGATTTTTTCTGTGAGACATCGGTGGACAATTGTCAAAAGTATAGACACCTCGTGACCCGAAAATTACGGCAAAAGAGACATACCAATTTAAACAGCAAAAGACAAAAACAAAGCAAAACATTAAAAAACATCACCAAATGAAACAAAAATATATATAAAAAGTAAAACTACATAAGAAAAATCGCAATTAATAACTTAAATTAAGAAAACAAAAAGTTTACAGACCTAGCCGCCACAGGGACAACAACCATTCTTCCTTTCTAATAATAATACTACAGTGTAACTAAAGATAAATGTGGTTTATTAGCGCCATCTATTTCACTAATATTTCATTATTTCTTTTTTTCTTAAAATATTGATATTGCAGTAGTTCTTGGGAAAATCATTATTGTTTAAATTTTTAATAAAACTATTTGTTGCTTTTATAAAAGAAATTTTGTTATTACAAATTGTTTTAATTTTATTGAATTATGAGAAAATTAAATTTTTGAAAATTTTAGAGTTAAGATTAACGTGATAATTAGAGAGTTTAATTATATTAAATTTGAATTGGTCTCTTTTATCATAAATACCGACTATTGTTTTATCATTAGCAATTTCGATCCTCAAATCCAGATAAGTAGCTTCAAGATTATCACTATTTGTTTCTGTTAAAGTTAATTCTTTAGGATAGCAGTTAGTAACAATATTGGTATTATCTAAGTTAATCAAAATTAAATCATCAATAAACTTCATCCATTTATTAAGTAATTATTAATTTTTTTTTCTCGTAATAATGTAGTAAAATGTTGGCTAAAGCACTTGAGAAAGCTGTACCCATTGGAATACCCTTAACTTGTTTATAAAAATCAATACCATTAAAGACATAATTTTTGGCAATATTAAAATTGCATAAAACCTGCCAGTTATGTTTATTAATTATATTTTCATTTAAATATTCATTGTATATAAGAGTACAGACATGTATTAATTTCTCATGGGGAAGGTTGGTATATAAATTTTCAAAGTCAAAAGTATTAATTTTATAAATTTTGTTATCTTTTAAAAACTCCAAAACCTTTTTGTTATTATTAATGACAAAGCAATCTTCTTCAATTTTACTTAGGATAATTTTTAGGTATTTGAAAAATTGCTTCCCCATGTAGTAATTATAACTGCCTGTACTACAGGTAACGAATCTAAATTTTATTGTTTTGTTGTGAAATTTAACAGTGGGGAACAAATAGGGATACTTTAAAGAGCATGTTTTAATTTAATTTTTTTAGCGAAAGCTAACAATCTTTTGTCAAGCTCCTTTTTACTTGAATTAACCAAATTATAAGTCTAATTGGAATTATACTCACTGATCAAAAGCTCTTTATAATAGTGCTTACACATTATACAAAAATTGTTTGATGATTTATCTATTACTGTTATAATAAATTTCTCTTTTAAATTTTTTTTATTTCTTTTTTATTGATTTGTTAGTATAAAATCCCCGTTCTTTTATTCTGGCATTACCCATATTATACTTAGTTTTAATTTCCTCTAAGTCCCTAATTTTCCATTCATTAAAACCCTCTGGAGGCCAATTATTGTATTATATATATATTTGAAATTATCAAACAATATCCAGTTATGATAAAGCATAACTCTCTAGTCATTTGGCTTATTTTATGATGTATATCTCGTCCTCAATTAGTATGATATTTTTAATTGTCTGTAAAAGTATTTAAAACCACTGTATTCATTCAATAGCTTTTAGTTTTAATACAAAAATAATCAATATTATTTTAAAATTTTAGCATGGTGTTATTATATGAAAATGCATTGTCAAGATAAAATTTTCTGGATTAGAGGAATGGGACTAATTTCTAAATGAAGGGTTAATAATCATATATGTTATAGTTACAGGATGCTTAAGTCATTAAAAGCCCCTAAAGGCTGCTTCCTTTTTAAAGATCTTTGTATAATGGTTTTAAGAGGGCTTTTATTTTTAAAAATTCAGGTATTTATTTTTCTGAATACTAAAAAAATATCCTCCTGCTAAATAAGCCAAATTATATTTTCTTTGTGATGTTTAATTGTTAATCATTGTGGAACACTAATGAGTTCAGTGGTCAGTGTTAAATGTTTTTCCTCTTTATCAGTAAATACATGTAGTTTGGAGGAAAATATATGATTTTCATTTTCTTTATATATATATATAATAGATTTTTTTGGTATTTTTAATGTAATCTTTTTTTTTTATTTGGAAACACTTTCAAACTTTGCTAATTTAATGGTTTATTTCAGAATGGTTGAGATGCATTTACTGAATTCATAATATATATATATATATATATTTGTAATATATATGTGTGAATAATAATATATGTAAGAGTGTGTAATATATATACACACACACACACACACTGAAGTGACAAAAGTCATGGGATAGCAATATGCATATATGTAGATGCCAGTCGTATCGCAGCGAAAAAGTATAAATGCGCAGTTCGTTTTCCAGAGCTTTCATTTGTGTTCAAGTTATTCATGTGAACAGGTTTTTCGTGATTTATGGCTGCACGACGAGAATTAACAGACTTTGAACGTGGAATGTTAGTTGGAGCTAGGAGCATGGGCCATTCCATTGCGGATATCGTTAGTGAATTCAACATTCCGAGATCCACAGTATCAAGAGTGTGCCGAGATTATGAAATTTCAGGCATCACATCCCATCATGGACAGCTCAGTGGGCGACCACCTGCACTTAACGACCGAGACCGCCGACGTCTGTGTAGAATGGTCAATGTTAATAGACACGCAACACTTCGTCAAATAACTGCAGGAATCAATGTGGGACGTACGAGGGACGTGTCCGATAGGACTGTGCGGCGAAATTTGTCTTCCTTGGGCTATGACAGCAGAACACCTATTCGAGTGCCTTTACTGACAGCACGACATCGCCTGCAGCGACTCTCTTGGGCTCGTGAGCACATCGACTGGTCCCTAGACCAGTGGAAAACCGTGGCGTGGTCAGATGA
>JAPMOQ010066815.1:0-13193 GCA_026543055.1 Argiope trifasciata | reverse complement strand
AACACATTTTCTTCTGTCATAGTCTTTGAGAAAGCTTCTCAAAATTCCTTCCCCTAATAAATTTCTTATTTTAGTGGAATTTGCCTCATTATATAATATATTAATATATTGCATATATGGTCCAGTTTATCATGAATTTCAAATTGCCTTTTCAATCATTTATTCTAAAAAGTTACTTGGAATTATATACATTATATACAGTAAATTTACGTTGTGAGTAAATTATTAATTATACTGGCGGCTTCCATATAATGTAAATATATCTGTTCATATCAAGTTGCATATATCTGCAATATATCTGTTCATATAATCTTATGGACCATGAATTTCAAATTGCCTTTTCAAATGTTTATTAATAAAAGTTACTTGAAAGTATATACGTTATGTACAGTAACTTTATGCGTGCATAAATTATTAGTCTACTCCTCCGCCTTCCGTTCGTGCGCTACGTTGCTTGCCAGAAAAGTAAAGCAAGCCTTTCATCAGCTATAAGATACGCTGTTGAGCGGAGCGCATTCTGCTCCTCTAGATGGCGCTGCTGAGGCATCTGGAAGAGCAGAAAACTGTTGCAAACCATATTCAGTTCACAATATATTTGATCAGTTATTGCCTTGAAAAAATCTTCTCAAAAGGCTGTTTACTTAGGATGCTTTTTTTTTATTTACATGCTTTTTTTATTTTAAGGAAATGTGTCATATTATTTAAATAGAAAAATTACCTAATTTGTGCTCATACCAATAATTATTTGGTATTTTTTTTTCATAAATAAATAGTAAAACCTTTTTAAAATCAATACGTTTGTATGGAAATTTTTTCACTTTATTACTTAAATGGACAGAAATAAAATTTCCTGAACTGAATTAAATTCCAATTATCTTTTCACCAGCTGGAAAATGAAAATAAAGAAAGTTGAGCAAATAAATAAAACCCTTTTGAAAAAACATTAACACTACATAAAAAACTTGATATGGAGAAAGAAATATGAATTCTAAAGAAACGCATTTGCTGCAAAAACATGATTGAGACTTAAGTAAAGGGTGCGAATGACAAATGATTGAGAGAGTGTCTCGAAATTCCTAGTTACAAGTGTTATTAATGATAACAATCTATGAAACGCATTACTATTTTGGGATCTAAGGAATGGTAAGGCGCATTAATTTTGCGATAGTGGCTGTGAATATAAATATTTGTAGAGGATCCATTTAAAAAAAAATATGCACCTTTTTAGAAGAATTGTATAGATGGTTTTTTTAAAGCTTGCCATTTTTTTTCAAGTATATACTATTAATAAATGCAGACAAACAGTAGAAATTGAAAGAAACTGTTTGGCAGTTTCATCCATTTCCCCTATCCTAATTTTTTACGTATTCATTCTTGCATTGATTCATTGAGGGTATATATGTTACTGTGAGAGACCGAAATTGGAGAATGTCGACATTCGCTGGTGAATGTCAACACATACCAAAAACGTTGGTGAAAGACCGTACAATTGATTACATTTCTTGCACTTTCGGACCATCGCCGGTATATGTCGACAATCACAGACAAGCTTTGGTGGAATTTGAAAAGATGATTAAAGAGCTCGAAAAGGAGATAACAGAAGGCAACGTCAACAAAGAGGTGCGGCCTAGAGCACGTTGTGTTTTGCTGGAACACAAGGTCAACAGAGAAATATTGAGATAAGAAAATTCAAATCTGCATTTCTCCTCTCCGGATACGGAGAGATGAAACGCATATTCAAGATTCACCATTAGTGCATTGTGGATGTCGACATTTGCCGGTGTAAGTGAGAAATGAGGATATCTAGCAAATATTTCGGACATACACCAAGCGACTACGTGAATGTTGACATTCACCAGCGAATGTCGACATTCTCCAGATTTCGGACTTTCACGGTAACATATACAATTATTTCGCGTTTTCCAATTTTTACTTTCTATATTTCGGTCGAACGTTTTTTTTAATGTTGTTTTTATGCAATTCTTCAAAAACTAAATGGAGCCGAATTTCACTTACTTATCACAAAAAATTTGAGAAAAAAAGTTTCAATAAATTTTATATTTATTATTTATTACTAGATATAAACACTCACTACTACTTTCCTACTGGCGTAAGAGAGGATTTTTTCAAAATATAGATAAGATTAAAGATAGAGATTGAGATGTTTATATTGTTTAACAATTAAATATTCCATAAAATATTATTAGAAATATAAGGAATAAATACGTTTTTTTATTAAAATAAAATAATGTCAGAGATTAATGCTAAGGGAATTTCAAGTCAGAGATTAATTACCAAGGACATCGCCAATGACCACACAATACTTTAAGTAAAAATGATAAAATCATTCCAAAGTCTTATATTTCCTAATAATTTTATGCCAAAGTCCAGAAAAGGGTTTTCCTAAATAACATCTTTATTAGGAAGTATGGAAGAAAGTTTTGAGGAAACCTACTAACACTAGGTGAAGTTTTTTTCTTCTTCTAAATTTTCTCATTAATGTTCAGAAATGCCACTTTAACAATACTTAATAATTCTTTTCTAAAATTTTTAATTAAGAACTTATTTCTGAAAGATTTTCTGATTTAAATCCTTTCAAATATTACCTTAATTCAAAAGATTAAATTTTTTATCGATAATTATACGAGGGGTGATCTTAAAAAAAGTTTTTAACCAGCAATATTTGGAAAGTAGAAGTTGCGGATGGGAATACGGTTACCCAGTGTGGAGACACATGGAGCTGGTTGTCTTAGATTGGTCGTTCGAGCAGATAGTGTTAGTACTGAGAGCTGAAACAACGACAGTAATGGCAAAACGTCTAGAAAAGTGTTCTCACTTAGAGGTGTCAGCCGTGATACAATTTCTATGGACCAAGAATGTGTACCCATCTAACATTTACAGACAAATCGTTGAAGAGTACTGGGCAGAAACAATCAGTAGACAACAAGTGTCGAAATGGTGTCGTTCTTTTGAAGTGGGCCGAGAGATTTTTTAAAACGTTTAAGTAGGAGGTCTGAACACCTCCCCCCATACAGCCCCATTTCGGATCCCATTGAACATTTCCTTTTTCTGACATTGGAGCAAAATTTATTCGGAACAACTTTCATATCAGAAGGTGATGTTCAAGGGTTGAGAACTGGCTCAGTAGTCAGGAACCTGATTATTACTAACACGGATTAAACAAATAGGTCCAGGGGTGAATTAAATACCTCAACAGATTTGGTGATTACTTAGAGGTGTCCACAACATATTACTTTAGTATCTCTTAATTACTTTTTGTATTATGTGCGTATTATTAATAAAACCTTTTTCTTCTGCCTTCTCAGAATTTTTATGGATGGCCCCTCGTACAGCTTTTTTTTATTTGCGAGGTAAACAAAGATTTCAAAATCATCTTTTCTCAATCACATCGAGAAAGTAATCAAACCCAAATCTTTCTTGAGAGAGTTTGAAATTGTCAGCCAAAACAGAACGAAATAAAACTAGGAACTATTCGACCTAAAGAAGGGAGAAAACTCTTAAGAATTTCAGTTTATATCCTTCGGAAGACGTTTTGTTGATAGGGAAAAGGTGATAAGAAAAATCAAGAATCTCTCTATCTCTCTCTCTGAAAACTTATACGTTATAAATCGTAGAAAGATGCTCCATTGAAGAAGTCACTCCCTTGATAGAATTCTCGTTCGCTGCAGCTGCAAACCATGCGTAAAATGGCACTCGCATTCTTCTGACACCCAGGATTAGCTTTCTTCGAGAAAAAGGTCTTGAATCTAATTTGACCCCAGAGGTGTTCTACGATGGATTTTTTTTGTGATTTTTTATGACATAGTGTTTCGTTGATTGCTTTGTTTTATGATTTTTTTGTTCCCTTGTTCTTTTAACTATTTTGAGCCGAGTATCTCTAGAGTTTAAATTTCTCGAGCAGGAGTTAGTTAACTTAATTGACTAATGTACAGATGACTCTGCTGACGCATTTGTATTTCTCTTAAAATACAACAAAAATCATTTTAATTTGATGAAATTAATGGGCTTAATAATGACAAAAAATGGCCAAATTGACTGTTGTTTATATCAAGATAATTATTATATCACATCAAAAGCGTTTTCCTTTAGATAGAATTGTAGCGTTTTAAAATTATGAAAATTTACTTCATGATTGTTGTTTAATTTAAGACATCATATTACAATATACGCTTTTTCTCTCTGATTAAATAGACGAGTTTTATAAAGATGAACATTCGCTAACATGATTGCTATGTCAAAATAATTATTACCCTGTTACGATAAATGCTTTGTCCTTTCGACAAAAATTGCTGCATTTCATGATGAAAATTCGTAAATCTAATTTTTGTTTACGGCAAAACAGCTATTATCATGGTACGAGAAGCTTCTCCTTTTGATAGAATTGATCTATTTTATAATGATGAAATGTAACTTCATCGATTGTTGTTCATGTCGACACTCGAGAATTTTAACATTTTACGAGAAATGTTTCATCCTTTTGATAGAATTTTTGGGTTTAATAACGATGAAAATTCGCCAACATTACATTTAGAGATTCGCCAACATTTCATGTTTACATTTAGAGAGTTTCTATTATGCTTTGATGAATGCCTTTCCTTTCCCTTTGATGAATGCATTTCCATGGAATTACTGGATTTTGTAACGATGAAAATTCGCCAGCTTGAGTGTTGTGTATGCCAAGACAGCTATTATGCTACGAGATATACTTTTCCCATTTGATAAAATTACTGAGTCTTATAAGAATGAAAATTCGAAAGCATGATTGTTGTTTACACCATATCAGCATTTTTTTTCAAAGCAGAAAGTAATTTTGAAGACTGTGAAGATACTTTACATTTTTAAGTTCGCTTTAATCATTCCCGGAAGACATGCATGATATATTTACAAGAGAGCCCCGAGAAACCATTTCTGCTCACAGCAACATGTTAAGCAAGAAGTGAGAGAAAAGCTATAAATAAGTTATCCTTAGTCTTATGTAACATGAGATATTGATAGGGAAAATGTTTTTTCAGTGCTATTAAAATTATAAGAACTTCTGATGCATGTCAGTCATAACTAAGAGAAGTACAGGGATTTTTTAAAAAAAGAATGTGTTTGCACAACATTTTGCTATTCCTTCTTGCCGACTGTGTGAATTGGCGACCTCAGCATTTTACAAAGTTTCTTTTGATTTAATTAAATAAAAAAAGTGGAATGAGATCAGGAAATAAGATAATATTTTAGAATGAAGTTAATAAGTTTATTGCAATAAAACTTTGGAAATTAATTAGAATTAAGAAACAAGAATAGCAAAAGAAAAAAGTAGTGATTTTTATTTAAGACTCTGATACGGATTTTTTGACTCGTGTCGACTTGTGCAAAGAAATAAAATGTATCTTTGAAAAAGATGAGTAGGTGTTAAATATTTTTATTCTTTCGCTCAAGCCGTGAGAATCATGTAGTCACTAAGTTTTCAAAGTTTGTATTATAATTTAATAAAAAAAAGTATCTGAGTTGGGAATAAGATAATAATTTAGAATGAAAGCTTCATAATTTCATTTACTACAGAAGGTTAGGATGGATTATTGGAAAGAATGAGCAATTAGGAAATGTATCTACGTGTATTTCACTCCAGTAAATATCTAACTGGGAAATATGAGCGTTCTTCAAAGAAAAAGAAAAGCATTTTTCAGCTTTATTGCAATAAAATTTTCAAAATTTGTTTAGTTCCGTTGTAAAATTATTCAATAAACGTAAAACTCAAACCTTCTTAAGTGCTTATTACTCACTTTTTTGCGAGGTAAATTGTAAAGTTATGTATTTTTCTCAGAATGTAACAGATAATGTTTACAAGAAAGATTCACTACTGATTTTCGAAATTTCTCCTGAGAAACAGGATTGAGATTTCCTTTTGTCCATCACATAGTCGTTACTTAACGAACCGTCCACAGCATAATTATGGATTCTATAAATTGCAGGCCTATGTTTTTAAATCATAAGATTAATTTAATTAGAAAAAATGTGGGAAAGTGAGCAAAATTCGTTCTCAATTGATTCTAAGCAATCTTAAATAAGAAAATGTGATATTATAACCTCTTTCCTTTTTTAAATTTAAATTTCTATTACAGTCACCATTTTTAATAGATTATCATAAATGTTATTTAAATGGTGTATCAGGACACGTTTTACCATTTGAATGACATGATAAAACAACAGGACCAGTAAACATCCATTTATACCGTTTGAATCAACTTATAATATATATATTATCTAGTTGATCGTTGTTCTGCGTTTTCTTATTTATTATTAGATTAATTATGAATGAGTAAAACGATCCTGATTGATTAATGGGTAATGCGAGAAACGGTTTCTTTTGGATACGTTAATGTTTCCTACTGATTAATGGACAATGTGGTAAATTTTTTTAAATAATTCCACAAATGATGGTGAAAGACCTCAGACTTTATCTACAAAACACTTAAAAAATAAGTCATCACCTGTTTCTTCGTCAAAAATTCTACGACATTATGCTTCGATTTCCTCTCATTAATGGAATAAATGAACTCCTCTTCAAACCTTCTTCCCACCTTTAAAAATTTCCAGCTTATATTATGAATATTCCATTCAAAAGGTTCACAACCTGATAGAATGCAATTCTCTCCAGTCTAAGAATGGTACAGAATTTAATCCACAAAATGAGCACGCACTTAAATAATCCATTTGTTATCATATCGATTCAGTATTCAACTCTTGCTTGAATAAACTAAAAACATTTTTCAACGCAAGATAACAAAAAGAATTCAGCTGAGAAAATGCGGGAAAGTTAGGATTTTCTTTTCACAGTATTACACTTTGTATCTTTCCATTAATTTTTTTTTTTGAGTAAAAAAGAAAAGGAAAAAAATCTCTTTTCTTGATGATCTGCTTTTTAAATCATAGTCAGGTGTTCAATTTAGGAAGTTAACCTGCAGGCTTGATTGAACATTCTCTCCAGGAATATCCCATGCGAGATGTAGAACTTTTGCTCTTCTAACAGCTTTGATTAGGAGTTTGAATGCATTTCAATTTGATCGTAGAAAACTTTTCATCCAAGATTTCATTCGACTGCAGGTTTCTTACACGATTTAGTATTCCTTTTATAACATTTGTTTTGATTTCGTGCGTTGCTTGTTTCACCCATTTCAATAAAAACCATTCTATTTAAATTCTATAAAAGTTTCTTAAAAGCTATTAAATGGATATTTTCCCTTGAATTTTTAGGTGCAACCATTCTTCAAAATTCTTTTCATTCATATTATATTCCTTGTAATTAGATTTCAAATTCTATTATTCTTTTTATAGTCCTTGTGATTGGATTTTAAATTCTATTTTTTTCCTGCTTAATTATATTTATCTACGTTATAATTTTTGGGATTGAATTTCAAATTATATTTTTTAATTAATTATATTCATTCTCGTGATAATCTGATCGATTCAATTTCAAATTCCATTCATTATAAATTCTTGTGATTGGATTTCGAATTCTGTTCATTACCGTTATCATCTTTGTGATTGGATTTCCAATCGTATTTTATTATAATTAAATCTATTCAAATC
This sequence comes from Argiope trifasciata, assembly GCA_026543055.1. Lineage (NCBI taxonomy): Eukaryota > Metazoa > Arthropoda > Arachnida > Araneae > Araneidae > Argiope > Argiope trifasciata. Next base: position 5,597 of record JAPMOQ010066815.1, on the reverse strand, counting down.
CTATATTTAGAATCCTCCAAAATTGAAGTTTCAAATTCTATTCATTATCGTCCTTTGAGCAAAAAACATTATGGTTAAAGGGCCAAAGAATAGTGTACTGTATAAGTTATTTGAATACTTAGAATATTCATGTTATAAAATTTTCATAAAATGTATTCTTTATGTTAAACTTTTTGCAATTGCATCGCTTTATTCAGTTTCTAAATGCTACCATGAGAAGCATAGGAAAAGTATATCCACTTATGTCAACCACAATAAAGAATTCTTTTTCAAATTAGAATTGTGATGACAACGTCAATGTTTGTTTTTTAAAATACTACGATTTGAAATAGCTTTATTCTCTGCATTTGTAAAGGACTTTGTTTTCCTAACTCTATCTTTCAATCTCAAACAATTTGTCTATCTTCGTTTAAATATTTTATCAGATGTTTTAAAAATTGAATGCTTAATTTACGGAGCCTTTTATAGCATTTCTGTAGCATCACTACATGTTTGTGATTAAAAAAGGCATTTTTCAAATAATTTACCTCTAGAAATGATTGAAATGTCATAGTGTTTTTACAGAAATGAAATGGAAGCATAATCTTTTTACTAAAACTTTTAGAGGAACTTTATTATTATACGAAAGGCAAAACTATTTTACTAAATATATATTTTATTATCAGAAAAATTAATCTTTCATATAACATTAGAAATATCCTATGCTTAATTTGCATTTTCAAATAAATTAATCCTCCAAAAAAGTCTACTTGGTTGATACAAATATATTTCTCAAAAAATAACTATATTAGTCAGTAAGTTTTAAAAACTTTTTCTTGTTTTTAGTAATACATATCCATTTTTGCAATAGGTGAATTATTCTTATATTATTAACTATAATATTGTTTTATTGTTTTTTAAAGGAAAAATGCACTTTCGAATAAAATATTTTATTTGACAGCATAACTATAATTATATAAAGAAATGGTCATGGATAATGAATTCAGTTTTATAAATTTTTATCAATAAATAGTTTGATTAAATATACAAGAAATCCGCTGGTGATATTACATACTTCTAGATTATTTTAAAGTTTGTAATTCCTCGAGAGATTTAAAATGCCTTTAAAATTACATAATATATATTTTTCATGAGTTATTTTACGAGTTCTCATGAGTTCACGATAGAGTTTCATGGTTCTTATCGGTGCTAAAAGATAAGGTGCCAGTGATTAAATCATATGTTTATTTTATTTCATTTTTCTCATAGATTCGAAGAAAAATGTACCAATTTATATTTACATTACAAAAATATCTGTATATATTAATTTTTCTGAATTTAATTGAGGTTTCTTTGAATTTTTTCATATGAGGTTCAGGAATGAATAGAATATGTATCTCAAATGTATGTTTTATGTATGAGATATCAAATATTAAATGCATTGAATATGAATATTGCTATTGCAACTCTAGGAAAATACGAAAATTTGCCTAAACATAAAAAATAGTTATAAAACTGCATTTGCATAGAACTCTAACTAAATTTTTAACCATTAAAAACGAAGATTATAATGTAAGAGTTCTAAATGGTCTTACTTCAAAAATCAATTTATAAAATTCATTCGGCTAAAAGATTATGCGCAAATGTTTTGGCATGTCATCCAAAAATTAAAAATATATTATTATATATAATGTGCTCAATTACATTATTTTTGTCGAAACCAAATAATATGAGTAAAATAGTTTAGCTTATGATAATTTTTTCCCTTGACATTTTGAATGATCTAGATCAGTGATGGGGAAACTACGGCCCGCGGGCCAAGTCCGGCCCGCGGAAAGGTTTAATCCGGCCCGTTTAAGAGTGCCGTCATGAGAATGTTTGAACGCATTCTTACTTTGTAATGTGACGACCCGCATAAAAATCTTCTCATTTTCCAAGAATACAATCTTTAAAATTCACTATATCAAACAATAAGATTAAAAAATACGAAATTAATTTGAGAAAACTATCTTCAGAATTTGAAAGGAGATTTTAGGACTTTAGAAAAATGGAAACAGAGTTCAGTATTTTTGCGACCCCATTCAATGTTAATTACGCAGAAGTTGATGCAAAATTTCAACTTGAGTTAATAGAACTGAACTGTAATACTCTCCTGAAACAAACTTTTCATACAGTACCATTACTAGAATTTTATAAAAATTTAAGGCCAGATAATTTCCCAAATCTAATTACTCATGCAATGAAGATAATTACAATGTTCGGCTCATCTTATATATGCGAACAAATCTTTTCAACAATGAAGCTTAGGAAAACTTCTTTAAGAAACAGAATTACAGATGAGCACCTTCCATTAGTTTTAAGAATTTCTGCTTCGCAAATGGAACCGGACTATGATGAAAATTTGATAAAACAGTCTCAATTTCATTTTTCTCATGCACCATCAACCAGTAATGACACCAGAAAATAAAGTGATAATACTTCACATCAAGAACTACACTAAATTCATTTTATATTTTGTGCTTATAATTTTCTTAACTTTTGCTTTTTTACTATTTAAATAATAAGTGTATGTAATAATATATGTATATGTTTATAGAACATAACATTTTTTAACGATTAAGCATTATTCTTTGGCCAGCTACGATCGTCTAGTTATTACAAATGGCCCGTCTTAAAAAAAAGTTTCCCCACCACTGATCTAGATACAGTGACTTTCGAACTTTTTACATGAGTTTAGAAGAAAGTGCAATATATTTTTCTTATGAAGGACATAAAAATAAAAATTATCAAATAAAATAAATATATAAAAATGACAATCAATTTTTTTTCAGTTTGGTACAATTAGCATCAATTTTTTAAAATCATTTCATTATACATATTTTTTCCTACAATATATGTATTTCTATAATAGACGCTCTTCCCCCCAAAAAATCTTATTATATAGTCACACATTATGCTTCGTTTATTTTCTCTTGCAATAAAAAATTAGAATAAAATAAATCCTTTATTGATAGAAGGACTAAAAAGAGTTGCTTCTAAATTTTACTGAGACGTAAAAAAATAGTTCATGTAAGAAAGGATTTTGAGAAGCATTCAGTAAGTCCTTTCTTAAAGATATATTCGTTTATCATGATAAGAGTAGTCTATGAAAGTAAAGACGATAAGGAGATGGCCTCCTGGCACAGGGGTAACTAACTTTTCTTCCCCTTGCTTTGGAAGTAACGGGTTCGAATCCCGTTCGAACATGGCTATTTTACTTCTGTGCTTTATGTATGAATGTGCTGTGGAAAGGTGCTGTGCAAGTGAATGTGAAACACGAAATAACTAAATCTTACTTTTGCCCCTAGTTGGCACGATTGAAAAAGCCAGAAATGCTTACTCGGTTTAAATCCGTGATAGATAACTGTGAGCGGTATTGTAAAGTGCCACAGGTCACGGAACACACAAATACTATAAATAAAAGAATTTTAAAGAATCCGACTATGGTAAAAAGACTTGCTATTGACCACATGGGCGAATTTTTATTTTATTGTTATATCTTGTAGCTCAGACTTTGCTCTTTCCGAAACAGCTTATCTTTTCCAGTAAAAGGATGGCCTGACCTGACCTATCATCCAGGGGGATTTTAAGTAAAACATATTTTTCAGCTAAAATCCGTCTTTAACTTCAATTTAATTTTCGTAAAAATTCTTCACCGTTAACAGGATATCTCAAAACACTTATACATGTATTTACATAAAAATTTCTGCGTGTGTTTTAAATAATAGGGTCAATGAAATGAACCAAAATTTTTATTTTAGGTCAAATATTTTTTCAATTATAGGTGTTTTCAAAGAAATAAAGTTGGAAATTTATGAAAACCATGCATATATACGTATATTTTATCCCATAACTTCTTCACATCTCGAAATTTTTCATAGAATTTAGTTCATTTCATTCATCATTATGTTCTATAACTTGTGTCCAAAGAAAAATAGGGTGGCTACATTACCATTCTGTGTAGTTAACCGTTTTCGTTAAATATCATTAAAATCTACAAGAAATTTTCTTTTTCCTCGAAGTATATTATATTTTTCCAACATTTTTTTTGTATTTATAGTGTTTATAACTGACATTACATAAAAAATCGAAAATAGTTTTTAAAAAATCCAATTTTTCAAAACTTCTCCTTCGAACGTTGTCTGATACCTTAAAGTTAGAACGTTGAAAATTGGTTTTTCTAAGTGAACTGATTCTATACATAATTTCTGGATGAATTTATCAAAAGATTGTATATTAATACATGTATTTTTTTTTTCCTTTTAAAAAAATGTTACTGCTGTATGGGTAATTTATAAATAAGATCATTTTACAAAAATAACATATCGGAGTATAAATTACTGTTAAATTTGTTAAAGATTGATTTTCTGTTAATTTATTTTGTAAACTGTTTTAACAGAATGAAATAACTCTTATCTGGATATTCCTCAAAAATAAAGAGTTGAGAAGTCAATCGATCATTGATGACACGTTTAGTGATCATGTGTTTTGACTTGAATGAAAAAAGTTTTGAAATTGGTGTCATAGGGTGGCAAGTAATCACTATCGTAACATCCAGGTTTTATTTACTAAGAAGTAAATTTAATGAAATAATATTTTTTGTTTTCTCTGGAAAATGGTTGTAGGTCAAACGAGCATTAAGGATGTATCTAAAATGTCATGAATTTTAATTTGAATATAATCAATTTTGAAGCCATTTCAATAGTAGATCGGAAAAATTCCCTGATTTTCCTCATAGGGAATGTGCAATAAAATAAGACATTTTCTGTGTTTTGAAAAAGAAGGCGTAAGAGAGGCAAACCACTTATGATGACATATAGTCAAGAGCTTCCATATCAAATAAAAATCGGCGCATTGATTGGAACTGACTGACTGCATCTTTATTTTTCTCTATCATTAAAAATAAAAGATGTGTGAATGTTGGTGCTCTGTATGACATCTTCAAACTTACCAGTGCCAAATATGCTCTGTATGACATCTTCAAACTTACCAGTGCCAAATATTCTCTGTATGACATCTTCTAACTTATCGGTGCCAAATATGGTATTTTCGAGCGGAATCTTATGAGCAATTCAGATATTTTTTTTGAAATTTCAATTACTTGAAAATAAAATAAAATTGGACATATTTCCTTTGGAGAGCATATATGGGCATTGAATACTTCAGAATAATTCATTTTTTTTGGATTTTATTAAAAGTATGTTAATAAAAATTTAAATAGGATTTTGGAACTTAAAAAAAAAACACAAAATATTGCAGCGTAATAATACATGTTTTTCGGGAAGAGACGCCCTCTATTGAACAATTATTTTTTTTAAAATTCTGAGAGCACTTCTCTCGCATAGTTTATGTATCAAATTTCATTGCAATCTGTTCATTCGCATGCATTGTATGATGCTGTTTATATTAACTATAACCGCAAAATGTTATTGCACAAAAAGGACTTTTTCATTGTTTTTAAACTTATTCTATTGTGTTTTCAACAATACATTTGAATTCCAGTCACTAAAATATTTAATGATACAAAAATAGTCACCATGCAATAAATTATTGAAATTAATATCTTTTTCAAAAATATT
>JAPMOQ010066812.1:26609-52261 GCA_026543055.1 Argiope trifasciata | reverse complement strand
ATCAGCACTCGACTAATACTTTCAAGGAAAGATTTAATTAAAAACAGATTATGAAATGAATTCTGTATCAAAATACTAAAAAATATTTCTAAAATATGTTTCAAATATATTTCTTTAATTTTGAATTCAACATTATATATTTTACGGAATTTCAAATTCAATTTGTTTAAATTCATCACCAAACATCATTTTTATCATGGAATAAAATTTTAATAGTAAATCGAATAACTCAAAAATCAACTATGAAAATATTCAAACTGAACACTGTCAACAAAAATACACCAATGTGTAAATTTCAAAATAGCAGGAAGTAAATGCAAACTTAGTTATAAAATTTCAATTGTACAAACTGCTTTTAAAAACTCTTCAAATTGCTTTTAAAAACTCTTCAATATACTCACCTTAAATAATCCCAAACATGGACAAGGTCTCCTATAATCAAGACCAAAAACGATTACATTATTATGTTCGCTTATATCATTATGAAACAAACCAGTAAAAATTTTATAATTGCAAGAATGAGAGATAAACTTTATGGCAATTTATCATTGTTTCTTTTTCCAATTTCAGGTGTTAGCTTTTGAAAACTTTCAAATATATAATGACTGGACATAAATGGGTTACATTTTAATAACATTTTTACTTTGAAAAAAAAAAAAAAAAAAACCATTTTTTGACGCAATAATGTTTTGGCCAATTTAGTTTAATCATATTTAAGTTCCCTTTAGAAGCAATACAAAGTCTATTTTGAAATAGATCATTAAATTTTGAAGTCAGTTAAACAGGAGTATATCCTGTTATCCAAAACATCACCACTCCTCTCAAAGACCGATTCTACATCGATGGAATAGCATTTGGTCTTGATGAATTTAATATGCATGACCAGCTTATATGGTAGTTCAGGAATCAAACTCATTTTGAACTCAGAAACTTCTGGTGCCAAAGTCAAGATTTTACCATCATGGCTGATTAAGTTTTAATGCACAATTTTTTTAAAAAAGAGCAATGGTTTGCTACAATCCTATTAAATATTCATTATTAACTATATTATTGAAGGATGGGCAAGCTAAAAATAACATGGTGAAAGACATTAGAGTCTCATAATAATAATAAAGCAAAAAAATGAATAAGCTGTTTTTTTTTCTTAATTTTTTTTACATATTTATTATATGGAATTGTTGAATCACAATTAACTTTTCAATATACAGTTTCTTATACTTATCTAGAATATATATAAATATATTCAAATCTTAATTTATAAGATGTACTATTTTTTGGAAAATATCTGAGAATATTTAAAAACTATACTTAACAGATTTAAAATATAACTACTTAGGAATTTTTTTAATCTCAAAATTATTGGATTTTTTAAAACAGCATATCAAAATTGTTAATTTTATAAGTGCATTTCTCATTTTTTTTCTCTTCCTTGTTTTGAAAATTGGAATTCTATTAAAATAGTCTATTTTTATAGTCTCCAAACTTATAAAGCTCAAATTTCATTGACATATTGATTTAAAAATATTTGAATACGGATTAAAAATTTTAATAAAATAGTGTTTTGAAAAGTGATATTGCGATTTGTACTCAAAAGACTAATACTTTTCTTTACAGGATCTGGAGTTATGTAAATATAATCTCCCCCATAACTATATTTTAACAGAAATTATCATATTAAACAATGCCTTTCAATACTTTATGATTTTAAGTTTTGAAATTAATCAAAATGAAGTAATGCAGAAATAAAGTACTGAAAATGTGGATAACCTGGTCTTATAGTAAAATCTAGAAAACTATCTTGAAGTAAATAGTTGAAATAATTTGAAGTATGAAATTAATATAAAATATTTTCTTCGCAGCAATAAAACAACTATTAAAATTTATTAAATTTTAGCTTATTACAACTATATTTCTTACAATTGCAATTTTTTTAAACAGCTAAATAATGTTTTTAAAAATATCAAGCATAACTTGCCTTTGAACACATATTTCAATCCAGGAACGTGACATTAGTACATTTCCCACCAATTTGAAAAGCCAATACAAGGTTTTGATATATACAATAGCTATTTGCTAAATTTAATCTATAAGACCCCAGGAATTTATACATTTAACAAGTGTTACAGTTTTTAATATTGCTTTGAGAATGATATTTAAAATTTTCACAGACTAAAAATGGACACACTCAGATAAATCTTGTTTAATCTATAAAATATATTTATAAATATATAAAATAAATCTATAGAATATATTTTAATTTATAAAATTTCAGATTTTTATAAATTCATATAATTGTTTTAAGGCATAATCTATACTTATAATAAAGCTCAATGTGTGTGTGTGAGTGTGTGTGTGTTGGCGCTCTAGAGGCCAGACCGTTGGACCTACAGCTACCAAATTTGGTACATGTATACCTTGGAGCTCGGGAATGTGCACCTCGGAGCCCTTTTTTTCGAATTTTTTATTAGAATTTGAATTAATTAAAATTTAAGCGAAATTTCGATGTTTTCCCGCTATAACTTCCGAAAATATTATTGCACAAACATGATTTTTATATCAATCTAAAGATAAACAAATTAGCTTTCTAACGGTATTAGTTTTTTTTTAATTTATAACGTAAGGTTCTATTTTTAACGGATTTTTAAAGAAATATTTTAATTATGTTTTTAGCACGTGACTGGATAAAATAAAAGAATGCCGGAAGTTCGAATAAAAATAACTATCATCGCAAAATAAATCAAAAGAAATGCAACTTTTATCCGGTGACTGGATAAAATAAAAGAAATATAAAATGTGATATTTTCTAAAAAAATAAATACAAAGCAAAGGATTCTATGATCGTTTGCAATATCTATATCATTAATTCCATAAATTATCTTTATTTACGGTAAACCTGATTGAATTTAGACAGGATATGCATTGAAATCCCGACTTAATGGCATATTTATGTAATCGTTTGCAATATCTGTATCATTAATTCAATAATTTTTTCCCTTTTTCGCTTTCTTTAAAAAACATATTTAACATTTTGGCAATATCACCGAAAAAAACATTTTTAATATTTTGGAAGCATAAGCGATAAATTATTAGAGCATTAAACTCAAAAGTTTTTCTGAATAAAGTTACCGACTCTTTTTTAACTACTAATAACTGAATCTTTTAACCTTAACTATTTCTTAAATTTTGGCTAATGAATATGTGATTTAATTGAAAATTTTAGAAAGCATTACTCATGGCGAACCATCTGGTCGCCAAAGGTGGCTAGTTTAAAGTAAAGATTGAGTTTTTATTTCCCAAATTCTGGATTTAAAAAAATAAGAATTTGCAAATCTATCGATATCTTCAAACATAGCATAAATTGCATTGCTATCTGAAATAAGTAAATAAAATTAAAAAAATTAGGACATAATACAATTATGAATAAACTTTATTAGAAATAACATACACTTCATAAACAAGCATAAATTTAACATTATATTATAGTAAAATTTAATCACATATACACTCATTATATGCAGTGCAACATAGACATATACAAAATATATAAATCTTCTACAAATTAAACAAGGAAGTGTTTACTGACACAAACACACAGAAAAATACTGTATTAAGTAACACAATTCCACAGCCCCAGTTTTTCCTACAAAATAAAAAAAAAGAGAAAATATTAAATATACGTAAATCATTTATTAAATTTAAAACAAAATTAAGAACAAGAAATAGAATTCGAACTGCCATTAATGAACATTGAATGTAATATACGCAAAGAATACAATTATATATAATTCTTTTAACATATCAGTAACTATACTTTCTAAAATCCATTAGCAAATAGCTGTTAGTTTAACATTTTATTATTTCTTCACAATAAGAAATACGTATTTCTGTGTATTTCAAAGCTATAGAAAGATCTCTGTAAACTTCCAACTCAAATGTATGGCTTCATTATAGTGAAGAGCAGTTTTAAAACCCAATCTTGTTCGTAATATAAATACATACTTGTTCTTAATTATTAGGTTGGGGAATATGTTTGAAGCGTTTTTATCAAAGACTTTTTACTTAAAGAAAATCATTAGCAATAACAATCAATTAATCGATTATGCATTCGCCGTTGCAGTTTACGACTTCTTCCTACCTCTCGACCGATTGGTCGATGCTGTTCCTCCAAAAATTGCCTGATCTGGTATCGAAGAAGTTGTTGAGCCAGTGTTTAAGGTCCTCTTCATTGTCGAAGGTAACGCCTCTCATATGGTTCCACAGGGAGCGAAAAAGATGGTAATCCAAAGGTGGAAGGTCCGGAAAATACAGGAATGATGAAAGACCTCCCATTCGAGCTCTTATAGCGAAGCTTTGCCGACTTGTGCAACATGGGGCCTGGAGGAGTATGGTTTGGCCTAGCAGATGGAGTCTTTTCAGTCGCCTAGCCCCTTTCATGTGGTGTAGCTGAGCTATGTAGAGTTCCTTGGTGACTGTAACACTCCTTTCGAACACTTACCAGTACACCATGCCCTCCCATTCTGGGAGGCAAGTTGCCAACGTTAAAATCGTCATTTTTGAACTTGGCAAACCATTTCCGTGCTGTAGATTCGCTATGACACCTTCTCCGTATACGTTGCAAATGTTCCGTGCTGTTTATACAGCTTTTTGGCCTCGTTGAAAAGCGAAGAGCAGGTGTCGAAAATGTTGATTTTTACCTCCTGGATATTCCATTTCTAGGCCTTAAAAGTGATTAAAAATTAAATGACCCAAAAAGACGATTGGCACTGCTTTGTAGAGCAGAAAGAGTTCTATCGAATGAATACTATACACTTTGTCAATCAGCAAAAAAAAAACTTTGTAAAACAAAGAAAATATAAAAACTATACGAACTTATTCCCAAACCTAATACAAATAAAATTATTTGTTCATAATTATAATCTTGTTCATAATAAATTATTTGTTCATAATTATAATCTTGTTCATATTAAATTATTTTCAAGCAGATTAGAATTGAAGTTAAAATTACTTTTATTGGACATAAAAATACTATCTCCAATAAAAGTAATTATTGGACATGATGTATATCAAATCAATCTAAGCTTAATAAATAAGCATATAATATGATTTTTTGAGATTTTAGAATAATAAACTTAACTTTTTTTTTTTGTGGCATGGCTTGGTTAAAATAAAGTTCTTTAATCAAGCCATAGCACAAAAAATTAAATTTAAGTTATAAAATTAAATTCAGTCAATGCATTACCATTGAAATCAATAAGGAAAATTCCAGTCTTAAATAATGCTCTCAAATGTTATCAACGTCCTGAACTTAAAGCTTTTATCTATACAAAAATCTGACAAAACATTAATTAAAAAAAGATATCAATATGAAAAGGAAATCAATCAGTAACAAAACATGAGTAAAGTTATTAATATCATTTAGCTACCAGAAAATGCAAGAATAATAATATGCGTATGTAATCTGTATTATTATTATTATGGTAAAATTTGTACCATGATTAAAGTAACTGTATGAAGTTTTAGAAGATTGAGTCTGTTTTTAATCTGAATCTGTGGCCTAGTGATTACTTTTTACTCTAAACCTTAGAATGATTTAAAAACTTATAGCAAAAGCCAACATTTTTTTTTTCATAGCACCAACTTATCTAAAAGCTGGTTTTTAAAGCAAATATATATAAGAAATTGAGTTTCCTAAATATTACTGCTTGCCAAAGGGGAAAATAAAAGGAGATTTTTTTTTTTTCAAATGATGCTAAAGATTACATTCTATAATTCTGAAACAGATTACATCAGTAAAATCCAATTCTTTCAAAGCAAAACTTTATTGTTTTCTAGAAATAAAAAAATGTATCGAATAAAGACATCACATTTTCCGACTAATTTGTTTATGATTGATAATTTAATCATTTCTTAATGCATATGCAATTCATATAGTGCTTGTAAAAAAAAAAAAAAAAAAAAAAAAAAAAAACACCGGATTTCAAATTTAATATTTCCAAAAAATTCGCTTTTATCCGGTTTTTGAATTTTGGTTTAAAAAATGGAATAGAGAAAAATATTTTATTTAATTTATATAAAGTAACAAAAAACAAAATCAACATCAAAATTGCAGTCAAAGTATTAAAAAAAATTAAGGACTACATATATATATTATTTATGCAAAATAATGAAAACTCAAACAAAAATTTCAAATAATATTTACAGTATTTTCACAAATTTTAATTTCCCTAAGAAAAGAGGATAAAAAAAAAACATAAAATATCCAATGAATGGTAGTCAAGCCTTGTTTTTATTTTGGATAATTGCCTTAAATTGAAAATATTCATTCACTAGCTACTGAGTTTGGTTTTATAGTTTCTAAGTCAGCAAATAATGAACTTAAGTTATTAGTTCTGTTATTCTTAGTCTAAAATAATGGAAATTCAGCTTTTGGTGTCTCTGGAATTTTTTAATATTTTTTTCCAAGATCTTTAAGAAACTTATGAACTGATTAAGTAATAAATTATTAGGACATTTTACAGATAATTTCAATTTCTGTTTTATTTGTAATTAGCTTAAAAGAGTGATAAATGCTTTTGAGAAAGAAAAATATTCCATTTATCAATAAAACATTTTAAATTATTAAAAAAATTAACATTAATTCTGGTCCATTTTTAAATATCATAACTAAAAAATTGGAAAAATAAAATTATCTTTAATTTTTATAACCAATTCAAAATGCAACTCAAGTATACAACAATAAAAACTATACAGTAAGAGCATATATTAAATGATAAAACTTTATTTATATGGATAATCAAAGTGAAAACTAAAAATTGATTTCTAAATTATCTTATCTTCCTAAATTAAAGAGGTCCCTGTTTTACATCCTCTGACTATAAGTGAATGTATTTTTTTTTTAAATCTAAATTTTTTATTTATGTAAAATATTCAAGTAAAAAAAGTTTAACAATATGCAAGATATGAAAGTACTATTTATTTTGATGTTTTATTGTGGAACTAAATTTTTAAAAAGTATGCATAGTTTAACAAAAAATCCTTAGTTTCTAAAATTATTATTATTAGATCATAAAAATTATGATTATAATTAGAAAATAATATTATCATAAAAACTATTATATACTATTTATTATTAACTGTATTATTTATTTTTAAAAATATTATTTTTTGTTCATTGTATATTAATTTTAAAACTTTAAAAAAATAAATCTTTATTATCATTTTCAATTTAAAAATTGTATTCATTATCCAGTTACTTTAAAATGAATTTCTGAGCAACACAGTTTCTATTTGGATGAAAGTGTTCTTCTTGACACTTAAAACATTAATCAACAGTATGAATTAGATCAACAATTATAAGGAATATTCAGAAAGTGTTATTTTGAAGGGATAACATTTGTATGACGAATCATGTTTATGTTATTTATATTTGAAGTTCCTAGCAGCTTATGGAAATTTCAGTATGCATTTAATAATAATAAATAAAATACCAGGCATGTCTAATGTCATAAGACATGCCTGGAGAATTCATTAATTCATGCCATTAAGAATTCATTAAAAACAATACAGTAATTATATATTAGTATTAGAGGGTGATTTTTAAAAAAAGAGTTTTAAAAAATTGCAATCTTGAAAATTATTGATGGGTGATGCTAGTATGCAATATATACAAATCAAGTTTACATTAAGAGAACTGAAAAACATGAAAACTCCATATTCTAGATTTATTAAAACAGCGGACTACGGCGGGATTTTCACCACTAAATTTGAACACGATTGACAACTAAGTATAGTTACATTTAGATGAAGTACATACACAGTCTCGAATACAGCATGTTTGAATTTCTACAGAAAGGGATAATTGATTAACCAGTAACTGATTTATTCATCGGATTTCTTCATTTTTCTAAAAATTGCCTTTTAGTTCTTAAGGAGGGGAAAAACTCTCTTCTTTTTAATGCCTTTTGTACAAACTGCATTTTTTATTACCATTTGTTCATTTTTAAAGTTGTAAAGCAATAAAGTTGGCTGTACACTAAATATAAGTGCGTGTAAACAATTTTTCAAGCAGTCATGGCTTTAAATTTATTTTATTCCATCATGGGAAACAATTTAAATACCAGCAGAAGCGATGAGCACATCAACACAAGAACGAAAGTGAGGGAAAGCTAAAAAGAGGAGAAAATATTTTCAGTGTTTATATACTGTGGGATTAAGATGGGGATTTTTTCACATGTGTCGATTTCGGTAGATGAATCTAGATGCCTTTAAAAAGAATGTGTTTGGTTGGATTTTTTTTTTTACTTCTTCACTTCAAGCATGTGAACTGTCAATTTAGGTATTTTTTACAGACCTCTTATAGTTAAATTAAATAAATAATTAAATAGAAAAGGTGTAATGGAAACAGGAAATAAGAAAACGATATTGTAAGAATTTAATATGGGTTGAATTCAGATAAAACTTTAGGAATTAATTAGAATAAAAATTAAATTTTAAAAATAAAATTGCATATATGCATATACATTTGATATTCTAATATCTAATTTAAATCCTAATTAATTTCTAAAACTTTATCTTAAATTAAATTCTTATGATATTGTTTTCTTATTCCCTGATCCCATTCCATGTTATCTACTTAACTCCTTATTTACTGAATTATGTCGCCATCAATTTTTCAACATTTTTGCACCAGTCGTTTAGTTTCCTTGTAAAATAATCCCAGGGAACCCAAGAAAAAAATGTAATTAACAGAAATATCTTAATTAGTTTAATTATTAATTAAATATTTTTAATTCCTACTTTTAGCTCGTATGAACTTCATGTTATTCGGGTTACATTCCCCCTGTTCTTTAGAATACCATCAGCAAAAATAGTCATATAGTAAAGATATAAGCTAGATTTAAATGGTACTTTTAAGTACCGTCAGTAAATAAAGGGTTAATTCCAGAACTGCTTCATAAAGTCCTTTAGTCAGTAAATCCCATGGTGAGAGTGACTGATAAAAGTTGATGACCTAAGCAAATAATTTTACAAATGATCCCTGTGTTTTCCCTGCTTTGAAAGTCACATGCTCAGAAATCCCCATGAGAAACTTAATAATATATTAGCAGTATAAGCACTATTTTTCCTATCAAGATGTTATATAAAATGAGGGAAAATTAATCTCACTTTTTCTGTAAATCTGCTTGCCTGTGCTGCTAGTAAATATGCTGCCAGCCACCAGAGGAAGAATAAAATGAAAATTCTTTTTTAATGTGTCCATACCTGCTATCCGCTTCCAAAATTTTAAATCATTATACATATTTTGGAAAATGTCAAGTGGTAATAGAAATATGGAACTTCTGGTATAATAAAACAAAACAATCAAACTTTATGCATGTTAAAAGACATGAAGAACCTCTATAAACAGCTCAGGAATTAATAAAAATATATGGCAGAATTCATAAACAGACCTCCTCCCCTCCCCTAAAAAAAGTTCGTTCATTTACAGATCTTTTACAGCTGTCATAAATTACAAAGCTAGAGTTGTAGTTCTAATGCGTTAACATTTATAATTCTTGTTCAACAGATGTAAGAACTTGTGTTCAGCTACCAACTGTACATTATTATGTGTTTGAGTCGATGTTATCAGCTTGTGTATTTAGTGATTCATAGCTACCTTTGATTGCATTTGTCTTTTTGAATCCAAGAGCTAACTGATATCATTTCTATCAACTTCTAAAATTTGTGATTTTTGATCAACTGAGATGAGAAGATTAGAAATACAGGATTGAATGAAGAACAATATCAAAGGAAGCTAAAAGCTCAAGTAATTGGAAGTAAAATATTCATTTAGTATATAAATGACTTACTTGATGTTACTCAGATTTTATTGCAGATTCATAATCTACATCATTCGGTCCATCCGTTTGATACGTTGACACCCAATCAGACAATCCGACACCAGAATCCTTATTTAGAATTTCCTCTATAACATTTCTTACACGATTTCCTACAGTTTGAGAATCTTCATCTGGGATTTTCTCTTTTGCATGTAAATTATTTTCTAAACATGTGTCAGAGATTCCATTTTTATTTGCCAAAGTCTCCACATTATTTTTTGGAGCAATTTTGAAACCTTCATCTACCATTCTATATTCGGCAATTTTCAAACTATCTTCTTGATTCTGAGTTTGATCTCTTGCCACGCTTAAATTATTTTCCAAAGCTGTTGGTTCAGAGAGTTTCTCTTGTTCTTCACTTTTTCCTGTTAGTTCTTTTGAATCTACTTTTGATTTTCCAGGCTCAGAGTCACGTAGCTGCCATTTTGGAATGGTGACTGCTTTTGAAGGGGTTTTAGGATCTTCATTTTGTGTTTTGCTCTCGATAGAAGCTCCTGCTATAGGAGGTGGTGCTGGGAAGCTAAACCTGAATGAAAAGATAAATTTACATAGTGATGAAATTAAAATACTACAAAAATAAATATGCTGAAACATACTTGATATTAAAACTGATGCTGGAATAAACTCTAAAGATTAATAAAAATTTAAATTAAAAAATTGGCTATGTGTGTGAAAGTTCGGATGGATAGATGTTAGTTACCCAATCATGCCAGAACGGAATTGATGAAATTTAGCACAAAGATAGATTAGAGTCAGGAATAGAACATAAGTTATTTGGTTCTGGTTCATTTATTATTCCTTAAAAACTAACTTTCGAGCCAAAATGCTGAGGACAAATCCTCTCAAAGATAAGTAAAGGCTCTTAGGAGAATTTTGGCTAATTATTTCAAATGATTCTATTTATTTTCTTTGTGTTTAATGTATTTGAAATCAAATGCTGTTAATGAATCAATCTTTCAGATTCATTCTGAGGTACTTTTAAATTTAAAGAAAACAGAATAAAGGGAATAAAAGATTTCTAATCTGTACTGCATTATCCCAATGGTGTAGGAAAGTCAGGTATGTGTGTTACGCCAACTGGCATCGAAAGTTTGCACGTAATTGTTGACAACTGTGTTTTCATTTAAATGAAACATTTAAAAATGATGTGTATGTTACTGTTGTAGCTACCTCCATCTCGATCCATAAACAAAATGGATTTGACCAGACTTGATTTGCTGTTTTGTTTTATTTTAATTACACAATGTAAACAAAGCGTTTTTATGTTAGTTGTGTGCTATTGTTATTAAATTATATTTTATGTTGTATATTCTTCGTATAAGCTTATATTTTTAAATGTATTGTTTTTATGTTAGGTTTAATTTTTTTTGTCAGTATTCGATAGTTCTTGTACATTTTTCATAAAATTCCTTTTGGAGTTTTTGTTGGATTATATATTTAAGACAAAATTACAAGAGATTCATATAATATTATAGGTTGGCAACATTTAAAATAAATTCATATATTAAATAACAAGCAATTAAAATTTGAGTCCCTTTTTTTCTATATTTATTGTTTTGATCAGGGATTTGAATTTTACAATCAAAAGCAAGTAATAACAGACTTGAATTGTGAATAATAAAGCAATCTTTTGGAGAAAGTTAAGTAGATCATTTTGTAATCTAATAACAGATTTAAATACAATGCCTAAATATTATTCTTTTATAATACCTTTAAAAATTTATTTTAATGATTTTTATTATGATTTTGTTTCCTCATTCAATTTTTGTCTATTTATGATACATTATGAATTCCCAATAGTTATATATTATTTCTAGTCATGTAAATCCATTTATTTGTCATTAATTTTTTTTAATACACTGATTTCTGTTTCACAACAAATCTGCTATATGTATCTAATATTTTTAATTATTCTTGTAATAAAATTTTTTACTGTCAGCATTTCTATACAGAAAAGAGCAGGAAGTAAACATGAAAATAGCTGTGTATGTAAAGAGGAAAAAAATATTTATTCTTCCATCGAAAAAAAAATCATTTGCTCTCCCCCTTATTTCAACTTTCTTTAAGTCTTGCCATATTTTATAAGAGCAATTGTACTATAAATTAACACAGCCATGTATATTGACAACTATTATAAAATAAGAGGTAAAAGTAAGACTCAACCTTAAAATGCAAGAGGAATTTCAAACATTTGAAAGAAAAAAGAAATTACCTATTGAGTAGAAGACATTTCACATTTGAAATTTCTTCTAAAATATCTCTAACAGATCTTGGAACTGATTCAACCTAAAATAAAGAAAATCTAATTATACAAGATACACATGAAAACTTTTAGTTAGCAAACTTCCATTCTATTATGAAAAATTACATGGGTTACTTTGCAACTATCTTTTCATTTTGAATAGTATTTATATTATATTTTAATTCATTTTACAGTATTTATTTTACTCGAAGCAGCAATGTACTTTACAATTCTTTCCACTACATTGGATTAAAACACACAGAAAGAAAGAGAGAAATTTAATTTACTCTATTTGACTAGAATCAATAATTCAATCTAATAATTATTGACTCTACAGAAGAAATTAACAAATTTCTTCAATATTTCCTCTGATGCATTTAGTATGCTATCCACATACGTTATTAAGGCAAATAATGTATTCAGATGCCTTCTCTTTTAATTATGAATTTTAAATATTTAAATATATAAATTTCTGGCAAGTTTATTTATGTTTTTCTTTGTAATGTTTTTATACTATAAGTTTTTATAATATAATTCTGTATAATCTTTAATAGTTTAGATTATTTACAGTAATACAAATAAAAAAAATATTTATAAAAAGGGAAGAAAATTTATTTACTAGATAAGAAAATAAACAAGAGAATAAATATATCTTCCAAAAGTTCAGAAGATACAATATAATAAAGGATAAACAATCATGGCTTTTAAAATATTTATTAGAATATTTAAAAACTGTTTCAGAATACCATAACCGATTTCTGCTTTTTTTTATTCATAAATTTTACTTCTTTTATTTTTCAAATTTCAGTTTTATATACAGAAAATCAATGTGTATATTTGAAATTTTTTCACACCTTATAACAGTACAATTTTGAATTACAATTACAGTAAAATTTGAAGTACAATTAGAGCATATGAAAACAAATGATAAAATTCGCTCCATTTTTCATTTCACCATCAAAAACTAATATTTATTATTATTATTTAGTAACATGTTTCAATAAGGGAAGCAGCTAATAACTAAAATACAAGTAATTTATAAAGAAATATTGACAGGAAGTTAATAGGCAGCAGTAATAGTTTACATATAAAGAAAGTAATATCATTTACAGTTAAGATGTATTTTAAATTTATAATATTTCATCTTGTCCCTTTTTCAAAATTCAAAACAAAATTAATAATAATTTTAACTGTTTATTATTAAGATGCATAAACGTGTATTACTTATTACCAATAATTTAGGTCAGCATGTGCATAAGTCACACAAATTATTCAAAGCAGAGAAAATTATTCCCACTATATGCTCAACACACACGACACTTATTGAACTTAAGACTTTATATAATAAACAGATAGAGGAATGATATGTTTTATAATCAGTATATGCATGAGATTGATACAACTAAAATTCCATGTATAACATATCAGAAAAAACAGTTACAAATACTTAGGTAACATTTGAAACTTATTTAAAAATATTTACATAGCTTTTGAACAGTATTATTAAAAAATATTTCTAAATTTTCTTTCAGAGAGAAACAAGACAAAAAAAATGTGGAATTATCAGGTAAAAATTAATAAAGTTCCTTAATTATAATTTTTCCAATCAATTTTTCTCTCTCAATAATTTAGAAAAATACTATATTAATTAGAATAAAAAGGAAATTA
This sequence comes from Argiope trifasciata, assembly GCA_026543055.1. Classification (NCBI taxonomy): domain Eukaryota; kingdom Metazoa; phylum Arthropoda; class Arachnida; order Araneae; family Araneidae; genus Argiope; species Argiope trifasciata. The sequence continues at coordinate 38,473 of JAPMOQ010066812.1, read as the reverse complement.
TTTCAATGAAATTGGTAAAAAATTTTGAAGGAATTTTTCAAGTCTTTCAGCAACTTCTTCTAAAGATAAGTATTAACCCCTTAACGGTCGCATAATTTTGAAGAAAATGGTCATAAATGTGCCTATTTTTTTTATTCAAGAAAATTATACAAAACTGAGTATATGTACCATATTTGCCTTCAGTTTTAATTTTTTAGTTAATTTTTAGCTTGAAATTTAAAAAAAAAATCGGAAAAACCAATATTTATTGTTATTATGACTGAATGTTAGCTTTCCAACAAAGAGAGAAAATAAAAAAATATGTTTTAAGCATTCAAACATCATTTTATTGCATTTACACACAATGTAAATAAATACTAGTCATTTTTTCTTGTGTGATAAATTTTAAAGCATGAGATGCATAGGCCAACATCACAATCAGGACAATAGTACCAAGTTTCCTTTCTGCTGACATCTAGTTTAAAATAAATGAACTATCTCTAAAAACTTAACAAATAGTCTAGGGCAGTCATAACGTATATATTGCAAAATAAACATCATCCTGGGCTTAAGAAATAGATTGTTTTAATATTTTTATCGCATTACTTTTGAATACGCCAGCCGAAAATATCACGGGCGTGAGAAATAGAGGTAGAAATTCCCCCCCATCATTTTCACAGAAGCGAGAAGGAAGGGGTTATTTACAATGTTAGTTGTGACACTAAACTCAACCATAAAAACACTACATGGAAATACTTTTAAAATGTCTTCATTGTACTTAATATTTCCAAACAGAATTTTTTAGAAAGTACCTTGATTTAAAATGTTTTAATAAAATTTTCCATAATATCAGTTTTTAATTGAAGTTGCACTTATACATAAATAATTAGCAATAATTTTTCCATTTATTTCTGTTTTAGTATCCCAATACTCATTCTTGAAAATGGAAGCAAGAAAATTTTCCTTCAAAAATTTTAGTACTTCTTTTAAAGTGGATAATTTAAAAAAGCTGCATTATCTTTGTTTTCAAATCTTCGCAGTAAATAAATAAGACACTGCTTACATGCAAATGTACAAGAAAGTTTAGAAGAATAACTTAAAAGAGAATAGAAGAGTTTTCAAATAATGTGATCATGAAACGAAATAATTTTTTTTAAATTTCTAATTATATGAAGACTTAATGAGATGAATGAAAACTTACATCATATAGAGAAGATCTATCCCCTCGATAAAGTTGATTGTTAAGAGATAACTCCAGTGATGCTACTGATGAAGAGAGCTGAGAAACAGAATTATTCAATTCTATTAATTGCTGCTTTAAAGCTGAAAGTTCACTTTTTTCAGATTTAGATCCAAAAAGAAAAGGTTCAATATATGCCTGAAAATATATATATTAAAAATTAGATCTATGTTACAAAAAAAACAACAACATATTTTTAATAAAATATAAATTTTTGATTATACATTATTTATTTTTGCAAATTTTAATCTACATGTTGACACAATGGGAAAAAAATCATCATCACATAATACAAAGACACTATTCCAATTTAATTTTGAAATGTATTACATGTTTTTTTGAAGCAAAGATCCAAGATTTTAGCATTGTCAAATAACAAGCAATCGAAATACATGCATAGTAAATTTATTTTGCGAACTGAAGTGACTTCATAAAGTACATATTTTCTTAAAGATGCAAAGTAATTGTTAGTATTAAATGTTTATTTGTTCAAAATTTAAAAGCTAAGTATGTACAATATTTAAAACAATTAAGTTTCATATTAATAATTATTTAAATTTTAGTTTATAATTATGAGCACATAATTATAAAACATAAAACTTTTGTTGCAATTTTACAATAACTAATTGATATCTAAAAAATATATTAAGAAATCATTATTGATAAATTGATCTGTATCATAAAAATATGAAAGGTGGGGTGAAAAAAAATTATAGTATATTTTGGTGTTTTTAGAAAAATACTACAATGTTTGATATTTTACAGATAAGAATAAAGATGAAAGCTAATTAGTATGTACATTTACCAATTATAGTTGAGTTTAAAAAATATTAGTGCTGTAAAGGAGATAACAGGAATTTTAATTTAAAACACAAAGTCAACCTGGTTTTATATAAACAACTGAAGAAAGGAAAGAAATGTAATAATGGTTGCATATAATTGGCTCAAGCAAAAATTTAAAACATGGATGAATAGTCTATAAAAATAAGTTAAACAAAAAAAAATTGTCCATTTTTATTCCATAAATATACATATTTGAATCATTAATTTTATGATTCACAAAGTATTAAGCAAAAAAAATATTTGAAAATACATACTTTTAGCCATAAAATACACAAAATATTAATATTGATGCAAACAGTTATAAATTCATAATGGTATCAATACTGCTACTTGCCATATTATTACTTTTGTTACGGCAAATAATAGGGTTTTTTTTACCATTTTTCTCTACCTTTGAATATTAACATGTTTTTTGAGATATATATTATATATTCTTTACTGAATAAATAAACAAATACTGGTATTTACTACTGATATTAAGGATTTTAACAATAAGAAAATTAATTGTGAGTTTACAACATACACACTTACATATATAATTTAATTATATATATACGTGTGTAATATTAATCATTTAAAGCAAACCATCATTTTTTTTGCTAAAAAGTAATATGTAAACAATCTATATAATGTCTTTTTATCTTAATTTTCTTAAGTTCCTTTAGTGCATTTTAACCCCACACTGAATTCAAAATAAAATACAAAAATTAGAGATGATAATCTCGAGGTTTCTTACAATACAGTTTCATTTCCAAATATCAATGAGGTGTAAATGTCAGAGAAGACAAAATTTAAAAGCAATTAGTAATGAAGCATAGGGGAAAAAATGAATTTAAGTAGAAATTCGAACTTTTATAATGTCAAAAATCAGTAAATTGATGCATCTGAAATTTAAAAACGGGGTGAGGATGGCTTAGAATTAGCTGGGGGGAAAGATATACAGATTATCATTCTATGCTTGATATATATTACCGTATATTTTCTTCTACACACCCATTAGCAATTTCCCTTACTTAATTCTTCTGTATATTTCATAGCTGAACATGTTAGAACTTGCTTTTTTAAAATACAAAACAAAAATCATTACATTATTCAAACTCAGAAAATATTTACTGCTTTTAATTGTTGCTTAATATACCCAAAGAATTTTTTATACAGCCCATGTATTTTTCTCCCAATTAAATATATAGAGTGAACTATGATTTTTTTACAGTCATTTTTATTTTAATTAGTGTCAATTTAATGAAATTGAACCAGAACGGTAAGCACTCTACACAAAATTCTAATGCAGGAATCCTATTTTTCTTCGTGCACACATTATAGAATACAATAATGAATAAAGTGAACCAAAATTAAAGAAACATTTTGAGGGGCAAAGAAGTGATGGGTAAAAATATGCACACATATGCATTTTTCCCCTACTTAATTTTCCTAAAAACACCTATAAACGAAAAATTATTTAACCCACAATAAAATTTTGGGTTCATTTCCTTGCCCCTTTTATTTAAAACACACGCTAAAATTTCTAAGTAAATACCTCTTAGTTTTTGAGATATCATGTCGACGACAATGGGGAATTTTAATGGACATTAAAGTTTTGAGAAAATAGAAGTGAAAGACACATTTTAGCTTAAAAAATAGGGGACCCTGGATGACAGGTAAGGGCTTCCTTTTCCTAGAAAAGATAAACTGTTTTGGGAAGAGAAAAATATGAACTACAAGAAATAACAAATTTTTTAATTTTAATTAGTGTAAATGTTTACTGTGCATCACAAATATGAATATCATCAATTATCAAATATTGTGTTACAACTTTTTAATTGAATGCTCTATTTTACAGAATATTTAGTAGCATTTATATAGCTTCAATTTAAGAACGAAAGAATTATCTAATAAAATATTGATTAATTCTTACTTTGTAAAAGCGATGCAATACATAAACAGCAATTGCAAAACTAACAAATGTGGAACTATAGCTTCTTAAATAATACCAAAAAGAGTGAGGTGATTGATATGGAGATAATGGATATGCATTAACAATTTGATTATTTTTATCAGAGACAACATCAGTCGCATTGTCATATTTAATCCTGTTAAAGGCCTCGGCTATTTCTGGATCTGTTAAACCTGTAAAAAATAAAACCATGAAATCTGTGAAACAAAATCAATTAATCTTACAACAGATAAAGATGCATATAAGAGCAAAAGAGGTGAATGTTTTATATACTAAACATAAAAAAATAGCTGATTTAGATCTAAATGTCAACAAATTATGAAGTATCTATTCTTGTAAGTTAGTAACAATACAGGAAAACATGTTTTACAGTCAAATGTTCAAGGGATCACACTATTTGACCTAGGATAGCCTATTTTGGTATAAACATAATTTGTAGAGGGAAAATGTATATCATAGTATCTTATTAAAATTTTAATTATTTAAAACACTAAGCAATGTTTGAGCATTTATCTATGATAATTTCCAACATTGCTGCTGAAAAAAATTTGGATATTATCACAGTGATAATTTCCAATGTATATTTGGATATTATATGTATTGGAAATTATCACAGATAAATGCTCAAACATTGCTGCTGAATGAAAAGAATTTTCTCTACTTAAATATTTATAAGATTGTCTTTTACAATACCAATCTCCTTATAATCTCCAATAATAATCAAGAGACACTATTTAAAAAAAATGCATAATTTTTGGTGTGTGCATGTTGTTGCACTGAAATTTAAATCAGTTTAATTGTTTCAGCAAACATTTCATTAAAAAGTTTCTCTCACAGGGAAAAGACTTTTTTATTATAAGTGCAATTCACAGGAGAAGAAGAAAATGACTACATCTTGGATCTAGGTTGTAAACTATAAGAAATGGCACAATGATATCCTTTCATTCAAAAAGCTGTTTCTAAAAAGCAGTATCATAATGTCCTTCTACAATCTCAGAAAATTTTTAATAGCTATTGAATGCACATCTATGGCACTGGGGCATTGCAGCTTTTGTTAAAAAAGCCAAACTCGCCAGACAGAGCAATCAATTAATTCAAGCTGCCATGGAATTAGATTGTTGAAAACATTATGAACACAAACACAACATTGTTAGATTATTAACATAGTAAGGTTTTAATGTTAATCACAATTTAGTGTTTAACAATGATAAATTAATTATGAACATTAAATTATATTTATATGGGATTTAATATTGATTAATATTTATGATGAGCAATTACTAATAGAGAAGTCTGATTTTTTTAAAAATATATTTTTACAGTTTTCAAAGCCTATAATATAATAGTTTTAAACAAAACACATTACTAAATACATAAATTCTAATACATTATTCTATACCATAAATTGACTGAAAGTATTTATTCAAAACTACTAAAATTTAATCACATTTAAATTCAATACGGCTAATGCAGTTATTCAAGTTTATAGATAATAGTATAACACTATAAAAATATATTTTAAAGATTATTATTATTTAAACAAAATATTTTTGGAATTATTTAACATCCAATATAAAATACAACTATACTTTCCATAACAATCCAAAGACTAAACATATTATTTAATAGTAATTTTGATTGGCATGAAAATAGGCTATTGTAGTTATGTTTTTTTACAAGAAAAATATTTTAAAAACAACTTTTCAGGGAAAAAAACTTGTATATAAAAATTTAATTTAAAATACAACACAGAACGTAAACAAAAGTTCATGCAAATAATGTAATTACAGTTTCTTCGAATTTTTTTTCAATTTTCTAAAGACATTTAGAAAAAAACAAGTTTTCTGCTTTTGTTTACTTAAGTTTTTGAGGAGTTTCTCAAAAGTTAAATGAGAACAATCAAACATTCAGTCATATAATAACTACACTTTTGATTTTTGGTCATAGCTTCTAACAAGGTTGTCAGTCTTATATGGAAACAAATAAGTTCAATATATGTTCCATGTACATATAGTCAAGATATGATGGAATGCTGGAATAGCCCTCCTTTGCTGGTTATAATGCAATATGAGTTTAAGAAATGGAAAAAGCAAAGAAAGGAAGTAACAATTTAAAATTATTAAAAAAAACAGCATATTAAAATAAGGTTTATATTTAAATATAAAAATAATCTCTTTTTATTATCTAGAATTCAGTAAATTAAAATTTATATATTAAGAAGGGACATATTAACTTTCATGCATTTTAACTATAAGTCACACAAAATTAAAACAATACAAAATAATTTTATTATTGTGATGCAAATCATTTAATGATTATTCAACAACCACAAAAAATTATTAAAAAGCAAGATGATTTTATTTATTCATGCTTGTCAATTTATGTATCGAGTATCCATTTCTGCAGCTACTGAAGATTTTTCAGCCATTAATTCCATAGAGCTTACTTTTAGAAAATAAAGTATAACATTTTTATATCGTATAATCCACAGTTCTTAGCTATTTCACTTTCAGTGAATATATGTGCAAATATTTTGATATTATTGAATGCATTTAAGAGAAAACATGATGTATAAAGACCAAAAAAATTTACCTTTACATTATTGTTCTTGAAATAAAAATTTTGAAATTGATTGGGCATTCAATTTGATTTTTTAAGATTTGTTATGTCATGCTTTCCTGTATTTATTTCATCAAACATCAATGCAGAAACTGTAGATTTAGCAGGCAAATCTTGTATAATTTCCTATTATAGCATGACTAGTAAGTACCTGGACACTTTTTTTGTTATATGTGCTCAAAAAAAAAAAATTGCCAGATTGAATGCCAGTCAGAAAAACTGGCGAAAAATTGTCAAAACATATCAAATTTATTGTTTAAATTCACGTTATTCCCTTAGACACTTTCTTCACATTGGCGACATTTGTTTTGTCAATTGCCATCCTTGGTGATTTTACTCATGTTTGGCATACTTTGGCAACATCTTGCACCTGTATGATGAAAAAGTATCAGTGCCTGTTTCCCAAAATAACTTAAGCTTATTATCATCTTAAAAATGAGGAGTACACAACAAATGGATTTTGTAGAATTTCAAGAACTAATTCAGCAAAATCAGAATCCATTTTTTTACCCATCTTATTTATTTTAACATAAATTTTGTGTAGTTCATTGCTTTTTTTTTTTTTTTGAAAAATCTTTCATTTACTTTGCATAAGCTTACAGTTTCTCAAATAATAAACTAATCAATAACTCAAATATGGTAATCTAATTACCAACGTGCTGCAGCTGCAGATTGAAATTTTCCTGCCAAAGAAACATATTCTATTCTTTCATGTAGTTACAGAAGTCTCGTGTATATTCATTAGCAGCAATCTCATCGAAAAAGAGCAACTACCGAGAAAATCGAAATTGGACTGGATCTTAACAGAAAAAAAGGGAAGATTTCCATATAACACAATTGTGAATTGTATTGTTTTGCTTTTGGTGACTATGATTATGATATTTTATCCTTGCAATCTTTAGAGATCAACATTTTTTTTCTATATGGAAAAAAAATAACTATAAAACTTAAAACTCCCTGTATTTTCCCAGTTTTTATGAAAATTACAAATTTTTCCAAATTTTATTGGTTTTTTAAAAAAGATATGAATTTTAAATTCTCTGTGCTTTCTCAATTCTTTAAGTGATGTGGAAATCCTGTTCCAAGGATAATTAAAAAAATTTCATAGATATTTTACAGCAAACATCATGCATTGGTCATGTGATCAGTTTAAATCCAGTTACATTACATGTCCCATATTATAATATTTTTAGTAATTTCACTATAAAAATTTAATGAAACTCTTGATGCATTATTAAAACCCTGTCTCAGACTGGGGAAGAAAAAAAAACATGATGAAACCTAATACTAAGGAATTGCATTACATTAAAGCTGCATACAAATGAGAAATTTACAATTTAAACTAGATTGCAAATAAAATTTTTCACACAAAAGTTTACATTCTAGAAAAACAAATAATGTTTGCAAACTTATCAAATGAACTTCACTCTGTAAACAGAGATTCAAACACATTGTTCTGGAAAGCAATGATAAAAATACAACTGTGCTATTTCTGAAAATATTTTCATGTCACATTTATCAGCAAGTCCTGTTAACAAATATCAAGTTTCTGAAGTCAGTTCGTCATTAAGAAAATCAAAATGAATTGACAATCACCGATTGCTTTCTTCATTTTTTAAAAAAATATTCTTTATAGTGATGGCTAATATACACTATCATGGATCATTATTATTAACTGAATTTTCACAACAGAGTGCTAAATGAAAAATATTTTTAATAAATGTAACAGTTTATAATAAATTAAGGAAACTAAATATTCCACTTCATAATATGATAATCAGTAAGTTCTTAAAGAATAAGTTAGTTGTTTAAAAATAATTTTAAGACATGTTAAAATTGAAAGAATGTGATAAATCCACAATTCAAAAAAAGTTTTATAAATTTATTTAAAAAAATTTAATTGCAGACAAGTAGTAACAGAATTGACTTTATGTTGACATAAATTGTAAAACAAACAAAATCTTTCCCAATAATTCAAAAAGAAGCCCTTTGTTAAATAAAAATTTAATTGATTGTGACAGTTCCGTGCAATTTTCCATCTACAAATGCAATTTTCCAATTAAACAAAATATTTATTTTAGCATTATTTTTGTACTTCCTAGGTATACAAACCCAACCTTTTTTCTTTAAAAATGTTATCTTCGCATCATCTGGTCTTTCTTTCACATTGGGATTTAAAAGGAAGCCAACAGCTGTATCAATCTATCCATAAGAAAATGAATAATTATAATTTTTGACAATTTTATATACAAGTTTGAAATAAATCTAATTATTTAGATTATGAAATAATGGTACAAAATATAATTTAAATTACAATTTCAGCAGAAAATAAGACATCAGATATATAAGATTTCCATCAAACCCATTAATAGCTTTGCAGAATTTTGTGTAAAATTTTTTAATTCACACATATACCATATAAAAATAAATTTAATATAAATGAATTACATTTCTCAGCACCTATTTCAATGAAATCAGAAGCTATAATTCAGAAAAAATAAATTTTTTAGCAGTTGATATACACTGGTTTTACAATTCATCATACGGCATTTGTTCAAAAGAAATTCTTAATTTTGATATTGAGAATAAGTTGTACTGTTGTAGAAGTTACAGCTGTTTGATAATTAACCTATTTTCTCTGAAAGAGCAAGGTATTCTTAAATTATATATATAAATTATATCAATAAAATAAGGCTATACAATATTTGACAGCTAAATTCTTTAGATTATGACCTGGCGACGATTTCGACATAATTTATATTTCTACCTTTTGCGGAAAATAAGCTTATTATTTGACTATAAGAAAAAATATATTAATTTTGACAATCAGTTTGAGAATTAGATAAGTTATAATATAGTTGGCTGAGTAATGTGACCCATTCTTGCAATGACAAAACAATTAAAAATTAATGAAGTGTCATTTTAACAAATGCTGATATCTCTTTAATTTTTTTTTTCTATATTTTTTAGTTCAGCATATAAAATTAAATTCTTAAAAAGTCAAGAAATCTATATATTATATTGTCATATATATATATATATATATATTATATTGTATATATATAAATATATTAATTGTAAAAAAATATATTAATAATTAATAAAATATATCGTCATATGTATAAAAGCTGATTCTAAAGCTGAAAAAACCTAAATTGGCAACATCAAAATAAGAAACAGCAACCCTAAAAAGTCCGTAGAGAGTGCCAGATTTGGCGCATAATTTTTTGGGGGGTATATCAAAGTTGTACCATAATATTAAACTGATAATGCATTTTGATTAAAATATTAATTCATGTAAGCATGGAAAAAATATTCTGAAAAACATTGTTCCCTTAACTATAATAATTCAATATCTTATAAAAATTTTGTTACTATAATTTAAAACCAGTATAAAAGAGTATAACCTAACCTAACCATTAATATATTATTTTTCTATAAATTTTAAGTACCAATTTATCTAAATTTATAACTTGTAATTAATCTTTTTTGGATGAAACCTTAAATTGCCAGAGATAAATGGATACAGAATTCTCAATTAAATAATAATACATCTCTTCTTAATCCTAAAACAGTGATTTTTAACCCTTTTTTTTGTTGTTGTTGTCTGGGCACATTTTTAAAATTTGGCAGTACACAAAAGAAACGATAAGTTCAAAAGTTGTTTATAAAAATACAATGTGTAAAATAGTTCACGATAGTAATTTTGAATGCAAAATAAAATAATATAACATGACCTACTAAAACAACAGAATATTTATTGAGGGATTACTAGTTTTTTTAGAAAAGTTTTTAACGGTTATATAAACCATTTTCTTACTTTACATAAATTCAAACAAACTTTACTCGTCACAAAGAAAAAAAGAATTATAATTTTTACTATACACCGCACTTTATGAATTCGGTAGCACACAAACGTGCCGCGGCACAGTGATTACGATTAGTTTAGTTTAGTTATATAATGTCCCATTTTAAAGCAACACGAGGGCTATTTCGGGACGGACCTCATAATTTTGAATCACGATCAGATGACGAGGACGACAACTGAACTGGCACCCCCCCTCTCCACTCCACACCAGCGGGAGGATGTTTCGCCTGACAGATTTCACGTGCAAGAGACCCCCTCACACGATGGTTCTTCGGTGGAATCGAGTCTCAAACCTGAAACCCTCTGGTTTCGAAGCCGAGACCTTACCACCAGGCCACCGCGGCCTTCACAGTGATTACAAATCACTGTTCTAAGCATGGACCTCAGCAGAATTCACAAGTAATTTATCGCAAGGCTAATTTATCACAAACAATGGACATAGTAGCATAATTTGCAACAAATTACAATTGAAAGTGTTTCATAGAGATGCAATGTTAATTTCACGAGTGTATATAACTTTGCAAAACACACATATATATTTGAATTAATCAATGAATAAAATTAATTTTTGCAACAATACTAATTTGACATTAATTTCTGTGAAAAAAAAAAAAACTCCTGATAATCATCAAATGTTTGAAAGTTCACGAGTTAAATTTTATAAGCAACTAAATTTCATTGTATATATATAATCATTACAGTGTTTCAAAGCTTTTTAAAAGTTGCAGTAATGAATTTTAAAACAGTAAGAGTAAAAACGGAAATATAAATTATAATTTGATAAACAGGGAATAATATAGGAAAAAATTATAATATTATGGAACTTCTAAACAGCATCCCAAACTTAAATTTCAGTAACGCTGGAAAGTTTTTAAAGAAAATCTGTTGATGTTTCTCCATTTTAAAGAAAGTTCATATGCCTGTAGCTAATAAATAGTTTTAAAACCAATATTTCAAAGGGAATATCTTATCTAAAAAGAACATTATAAATATTACAACACTTTTTAATTCTAAATTTTTTTTGCAGCACCGTAGCAAGGAATAAGCAAATAAATATTTTTGATATCATCAGACAAAATTTATCAACTATTTTTACAATTTTAAAGGCCAAAATGGGACAGGAAGAGAGAGAGAGAGAAAAAAAATGAATACGATGTCCGGGAGTTTTAAAACACCTTTACACAACTGTTTTTTTTCTTTTATTAAAGAGGTGATATAGCTCTGATATTTTACATGAAAATATTTTTAAAACTACAAACCAAATGCCGACGAATTGGCAAATCGTCCTTTCCATCAGATTTTAGTTCCTTTTCCATTTTTGAACTATTAAATATAATTGTACTTAAAAAAAGCTAATTACT
>JAPMOQ010066808.1:12664-30906 GCA_026543055.1 Argiope trifasciata | reverse complement strand
TTTTTCGAATTTTTAATTAGAGTTTGAATTAATTAAAATTTAAGCAAAATTTCGACGTTTTTACGTTATAACTTCCGAAAATATTATTGCACAAACATGATTTTTACATCAATTTAAAGATTAAAAAATTAGCTTTCTAACGGTATCAGTTTTTTTAATTTATAACGTAAGCTTCTATTTTTAACGAATTTTTAAAGAAATATTTTAACCATGTTTTTATCACGTGACTGGATAAAATAAAAGAATGCCGGAAGTTCAAATAAAAAAAAATTATCATCGCAAAATAATCTATACTTATAATAAAGCTCAATGTGTGTGTGTGTGTTGGCGCTCTACAGGCCAGACCGTTGGACCTACAGCTACCAAATTTGGTACATGCATACCTTGGAGGTTGGGAATGTGCACCTCGGGCCCCTTTTTTGAATTTTTGATTAGAATTTGAATTAATTAAAATTTAAGCGAAATTTCGACGTTTTTCCGCTATAACTTCCGAAAATATGATCGCACAAACATGATTTTTACATCAATTTAAAGATTAAAAAATTAGCTTTCTAATGGTATCAGTGTTTTAATCTATAACTTAAGCTTCTACTTTTAACGAATTTTTAAAAAATATTTTAACCATGTTTTTATCACGTGACTGGATAAAATAAAAGAATGCCGGAAGTTCAAATTTAAAAAAAATTATCATCGCAAAATAAATCTACAGAAATGCAACTGTCAGCACGTGACAGGATAAAATAAAAGAAATATAAAATGTGATATTTTCTTTAAAAAATAAATACAAATGATTCTATGATCGTTTGCAGTATCAGTACCATTAATTCCATAAATTATCTTTATTTACAGTAAACCTGATTGAATTTAGACAGGATATGCATTGAAATCCGGACTTAATGGCATATTTATGTAATCGTTTGCAATATCAGTATTATTAATTCAATACTTTTGTTCCCTTTCTCGCTTTCTTTGGAAAAAAAACATATTTCATATTTTGGCAACATCATCGAAAAAAACATTTTTAATATTTTGGAAGCATAACCGATAGTTAAAACTGATTGATTTATAAAATTAAAGAATATTATTAGGAAAAGGTGTTCTTTTAGAACTTTTCGTCCATCATCTTAAAGAAAATATTGCTTTCAGGCCAATCAATTCCCGCAATTACTTCTAGGCTAATGAATATGTGATTTAATTGAAAATTTTAGAACGCATTACTCATGGCGAACCAGCTGGTCGCCAAAGGCGGCTTGTATTATATAAAGGGAATCAATATAAAACAAGTTTATTTTAAACAATGAATTGTATCTAGAAAAATCGTAAAAATTGTTAGATTGGTGTTTTTCCTTAAAATAATTTAAGTTCTTAAACATTTGTTTATGAAAATATTTCGAGTACTAAGGCTCTAAAGTTTAGTATAGTTGTTATTTTTTTTCCACCTTTAGCACAAATAAAGTACGCCCATTTTCATCTCTAATTATGTAGTTTACTTCTAAACTGACGTCAACATCATTAAAGAAAATAAAAATATATCTTAAATTCTTTATGAATGGATGTCAATTCACATCATTTCAAGTTCACGTCGGAAACTCTTCGAGGCATGGCTATTCGAAAGAGAATTGTCAATAGTTGAAGAAATTTTTCATGATTTATTTCTTTTATGACATTCACAATGACTGTCACAGCCATCAGATGTCACCTTGAACTGAATTTCTTATTCTTGCGTAAACTAAAGCATCGATCCACACATACATCACTTTTTTTCTTTTTTAGGATAAGTGGTCATTTTTCATAAACGCAAACATCTGCTATTCCAAATAGGCAAATGACGAACTCACGTGTCGGCTTTGTTTACAATCTCTGTGGTTGTCATGGAAAAAACTGACCGCTGTTGTTGACCGGTGGACAAGTTTCGAAGAAGCGGTTATTCTCCCGAAATTTTCTGCCATTGATTTTATGATATGTTTTCAAGAAAATTTGAGCCTTTTTGCAGTTTTAAGTGCTACTAAGAAAACACATACAAATGGAAGTTTCACAGTATAAAACGTAGAGATGGTATACTGTTCGATTTTAAGTGGATAGATTCTATGTGTATTCTGTTATGGAGGTAGAAAAATATTGAATATTTGGAACTAAGATTTGAAAATAGTCGTTGGCTACTTCAAGATAAAAATTTAAATTTATGCCTGTTTTGAAAATGTTCTATAATCACACAAACTATTGCATTTTAAGAATCTCTATGAATTTTAAATTTACAAAACTTGCAGACGGAAAACTTTTAATTTTAATTATTATATTCTATTAATTATCCTAGAAAAAGGTGAAAAAGGTTTGAAATCGTTAGTTGTCATTTCGGGAAAATTATTACTTGAAGTGTCTACTTACAAAGTTTGGAACAAAAAGAATTTACCTTTTTTTATTAATAATTCTTACACGAAATATTTTTGTTAAACTTACTTTCTTTTTCACATCGTTGTAAAATTTAGTAAAATCTTTTCAATCAGTCAATTAATTAGTAAAAGAAAGAAAAATTTTAATTAATTAGCTAAACAAAATTATTGAAAAATAAATTCTGAATATATGAGTTGCTACATCGCAGATTATATTGTTTGACTTTATGAAATGTTTTGCATGTCTGATTATCGATCTTCCTCCTTTTTAGAATTATTAAGACTTTTCTAATATAGAATTTTTTAAAGAAGTTAAGATTTCTGGTCTTTCATTACTAATTTTATATAATACAATGCATAATTTAATAAATAAATAATCGTTTTTAATTTTAAATAAATAACCAAAATGCATTATTAAAGCAATTAACATGTGGTCCAAACTCATGTCTGTGATTTGAATTATTCTTCTAATTAATAATCTCATAAATCAGAGGTGTTCAAACTTTTCGCGGCCCAGGCCGGATCGAAATTAGATCCATGTTATACGGGCCACATGTATATACAAATTGAAAAATATCATTATGAGTAAAGTAGCATTAAATACTATTAATTAATACTATTTTATTGTAACTTGAAAATACAAAATACTAATCAAACAAAGTATAATTATATAATTATTTTATATAAATTGAAATATTTTCATGCAACTTCTAATGCGAATGAAGAAACTGGTTTTTTTTTTTTGTTGTTGTTGAAGAATGTCTTTATAGTTGGGATCAAAATTTGTTACACCAATCATAAGTAATGACTGCAAATGATCATCAGATAAATTTGCTCTATATTTTGATTTGAGATACTTCATTAGAGAAAAAATTAGTTCGCACACGTAAGTAGTCCCAAACATTGAAATGAATTTACGAGCAAATTTCTTCAAATTTGGAAACTCTTTTGCATCCAAATATTTATAAAAATCTATTAAGTTTCCTTCCTTGTATTTGTCCTTGATTTGTTCGTTTGCTTGAAGATCAATAATTTCTATTTAAAGCTGGCTTGGAATTTCAGCAACGTTGCAATCAAATGGATTTTGGAACAGCCGAATTTCTTTTGAATTCATGTCCAAATCAGAAAATCGCTTTTGAAATTTTTCTTTTAAATCGGCGATGATCTTTACTGCAAATGCAATTGGAAATTGTTCTTCAGTTTTTTCCCTTCGCGGGCCGGATAAAATCACTTGGCGGGCCGGGTTTGGCCCGCGGGCCGTAGTTTAGACACCTCTGTCATAAATAGAATAAAAAAGTTTATCTAAACAGAACATAAGTGTAAATCATATTGATATTAACATGTGAAATAACATTCCTATAATAAAAAATCTTTGCTTCTTTCATTAAAAAATTAAATTAAATCCAAAATTCTTGTCCGAAAAATTATTGCACGCGCGAATTTCTAGGTTTTATTCGTTTATCCTTGTTTTATTTTTTAAATATCTTAAATACATAGCAGTGATAACACGTACTCAAAAAAAATATAACGTTGCCACACTCATGAATATAAATCCAGTAAATAAAACCATGTAAAATACTCTTAAAAGTGATGATGATGTCGTGTCACATTGGAAAGATGGGTGCAATTGCTTCTCATGATAAAGACCTCTGAGCAACTGAGGGTAGAAGTGTGACTTCTAACTCATATGAAGATAACCCCCACACACTCGATTGCACAACCCCTTTTTAAAAGGGGGCTCTTTCACGCACCTCACAGATTTAACATTTAACACCACACCACACCTCCGTTTCTAGAGCTCATGGGGCCCCTTTCCGGTTTGGTATAGATGTAGATGGACTTTATTAACAAAACAAAAAAGTACACAACAATGAATTTGAAAGATACAGAAAAATGACTAAATACATAAAAATACAACATAGCAAGTGATGATAAATGTTAGACTGAACTTCTTGAGCACAAGAAACTGGATGAATGAGCATAGTAATATACAGTATGAATGCACAAAAGAGTTAAATATTGAGAGGGGGGTGAAAATCAAGTTATGGATAAAGTACGAGCTGTATTAAATGGTGTCCTAAGAAAATAATAGAGTTACTCTAATTGAAGCAGCTCTCCCTGATCTATTAGGAATCTAATCATGTTTATGATTCTACTTTTGGAAGAAGGATTATTAAGGACTCTTTTGTACCACAGACTTTCTAGCGATGATGAGGGTTTTCTGAGGTGCCATGAAAGAGTAAAAGGGCAAGAAGTCGCAAAGTGAATGGGATCGCCGATTTCTCCACAAGAGCAGCAATCATTTGCTGATAAGCATGCCCGAACCAGAACTCGAAATCAGTAACCCAGATCACGGTGAAGACACATTCCCTCTAGGCCAGGATACCATCTTAAAAATATATTTAAATAATCATCAAAATTTAAGAAACTTTTGTGGACGCAAAATTGATATCGCTAAATTATAATATTTTAAATTTTAGAGTGGTATTAAAATTGTGTTTTTCCCCGTCTAAAAAATGGTCCGAAGTTACTACGAGAAAAGAAATAAAGTTTTGTTTCATTTTTAATAAAAATCTTAAAGTATCTGAATACATTAATGGCACTTTTTTAGAAATTCGTGGTGTAGGTATACTTTAAATATATTCCTGGGTTTAAGAATATTCAAAACTAGTAATAGGATGTCAATATTTAAAATAAACATTAAAGGCGTTGAAAATTGGAATTTAGTAGCATAAATTTAAACAAATTCTTTACAAACTTCAAATTGACTAAAACAAAAACTATTATTCTCATCCTAACAAAACTTACACCAAAATAAAATACGCATTTTTTCTGAGGAATGAGCTACAATAGTATGGTTATAATCTATACTTATAATAAAGCTCAGTGTGTGTGTGTGTGTGTGTGTGTGTGTGTGTGTGTGTGTGTGCTACAGGTCAGACGGTTGGACCTGTTACCAAATTTGGTACATGTATACCTTGGAGGTCGGGAATGTGTACCTCGGAGCCCTTTTTTCGAATTTTTAATTAGAATTTGAATTAATTAAAATTTAAGCGAAATTTCGACGTTTTTCCGCTATAGCTTCCGACAATATTATCGCACAAACATGATTTTAACATCAATTTAAAGTTAAAAAAATTAGCTTTCTGATGGTATCAGAGTTTTAATGTATAACTTAAGCCTCTATTTTTAACGAATTTTAAAAGAAATATTTTAACTATGTTTTTATGAGCACATGACTGGATAAAATAAAAGAAAACAATGACGGAAGTTCAAATAATAAAAAAAAACTATCATCGTAAATCAAGTCTAAAGAAATGATACTTTTAGCACGTGACTGGATAAAATAAAAGAAACATAAAATGTGATATTTTCTAAAAAAATAAATAATCGTTTGCAATATCTAAATCATTCATTCAACAAGTCTTCTTTATTTATGGTAAACCTGATTGAATTTAGACAGGATGTGCATTTAAATCCCGACTTAATGGCATATTTCTATAATCGTTTGCAATATCTGTGTCATTAATTCAATAATTTTTTTCCATTGTAAAATGTGATAGTTTCTAAAAAAATAAATGCAAAGCCAAGGTTTTTATTATCGTTTGCAACATCTATATCATTTATTCAATTTTTTTTTTTTCTTTTTCGCTTTCTTTAAAAAAACACATTTAATATTGAAGCATCATGGAAAAAAAAACATTTTCAATTTCAGGCCAATCAATGCCCGAAATTGCGTCAAGGCTAATGTATATGTGACTTAATTAAAAATTATAGAACGCATTATTCATGGCGAACCAGCTGGTCGCCAAAGGCGGCTAGTAATAAATAAAAACTTTACAACCAGTTAAGATTTATCAGGATTTTTTTAGTAAATTTATATCACTATTATTCAATCATTAGGCTGTAAATTGAAAAATATTCCCTCGATATAAATTCTTTTAGCTCATTCCCTAGAAAATAGTATAATGACAAAATCCACCAAATTTCATAGTAATATGATAATTACAATTTGAGTTATTTTACTTGAAATGAGCAAGAAATGAGTACAAATCAGTTTTGAAAAAAAAAACGCATTTAAAGTTTACTGTAACATGTTTTAATAATAAATTATGGGCGTACATACTTAAAATTCACCATACTTATAAATTATACCTTCTTTCACTTCATCTTTTAACAGTTTTCCTTTTTTAATCATTTAAATTTTTTTCTGACAATTTTCGAACAGTGAATGCTGCTTAAATTAATTTATTCTGTCTCTGTCGAGCTCAACAAATTTGACGAATCTGTAACAAACAAATAATCTGAGGATACATTCTCTAGGATACATTCCAACAACCTAAAGGGTATTCAATAATCCAATAAAATCTTCGTTAAAATGTATTACAGACATAAATACCTTAATCTGAGGATTCAGACCTCAATAAAGACATATTTATGTATAAATGCCCACAAAACACCGTAGAAACTTACATTGGCATGTTGTGATTTTAAGTGCAAAACATTTTACGTATTTAAAACTAAATTTGTTTTTATACAAATTTTAAACTTTTTTTTTTGTTCTTTTAAATTGGTGTTATTGGTATTGGTATAATTTTTAATTGTCCACTTCCGGTTTATTGATTATTAAGAAAATATTAATATCTTGACTTTTAATTAACATAGAAACAAAAAAAAACTCTGTTTTGGATAGCTCAAAGACTGATCTATTCAATAAAAGAATTTCTGAAAAATGTCATCTTTAGAGAAAATCGACCTTTTAAACCGAGCTCGGAAACCTTTATTAATCTTGAAAATCCGTTTTGACATCACTGCTGAACAGACCAAGCAAATCCTATAGTGGTAGTTTGTTTTTGTTTTAAATGAAGTGTGCAGTATGTAAAACTAAGACATCCTGGATGATAAATATTTTTGCGTTTGTTTCTTTGCTTCAGTAGGCAATGAAGATGTAAGCGATAGATATCCTCGGAGATAACTTGTTTTATTGCTTGACTACGGATTCTAAAACTCTCCAAGCTTTTGCACATGCGTTAGGATGGATTTAATTCATCAAAATTGGTGTGAGATAAAAGGTGAGATGAGGTTCAAAGTTTGTTTTAGAAAACGGAAACGAACATATTTCAAGCCTGAATCGGAACAAAAATTATACCACTATTCTTTCACTATGAATATCACAACTCACATGTAATATACCTGTCTATAAATATTATCATGTTAAAGAAAAATAGTTAAATAATTTTATTGATTTATGGATATAAATGTAGAGTTTGGAATTGTTTATCTTCATGCATAATTGCAAGTTTCCCTGCTGTATTGTGTTGTAACTTATAGCAATTTACTGTTGTTGTTGTCGTGTCCATGTTTATCACGGAAAGGGGGTGCAGTAGCTTCTGAGAGTAAAGACCCCTGAGCACCCAGAATGCAGAAGTCCGACTTCTAGCCCAGACACACGACACAACCCTTTTTTAGGGGGTGGTCGAATTCATTCATACACTCATTCATCCCTCAGCAAGTCGGAATTTTAGATCCAAATCAGAGACCGACTCATCCCTGATTCAGTACCCCCAGAGGTATCGTTTTGTTATGGGAACTTGGAGGACTTTGCAGTCTCGACATATTTATCGCGCCCCAACTGCTATTAACCAACACGGCGGTCTTTGGCCAAGACGAGGACAGAACCCGCGACCTTTCGGTTACGAGACTGACGCTCTACCAACCAGGCTACCGTGGTCTTTATAGCAATTTACTAACATATTGATAATAATCTGTCATCGATTTCAGAAGAATGAGCGTCTCTTGTTTTTTCAATAGAGCCAATTAGAGTCAAGAATACGGCTTAGCTACTTCATGCGTCATATCGTTTGCATAGCCCTTTTTCCCAAGGGGTCCAATTATACACCTCATGGATAGAACACAAAAGAAGAATAGCCATACTCGAACCGGGACTCCAATCCGAGAAACCCAGAAAAAACGCTACCTCTATGCCAGAATGCAGGTTTCTATACAATTTAAGTAATTATTAACTATATGACTTAAAATAATATTAAGAAAAATCCATAAATTTAGAAAAAGTTATTTATTTTTTTATGTTCTTAAAATTGCATACACATGAAAGCACACAACAAATATCACAGAATATAACAATATGTTTTTAAACTTAATACATTGAAACAATAAGTATATTGTACTTTTTATCTCTCAATCATTTGTAAATCTTTTTTTCTCGTTTTAAAGTCTATAACTATAACAATCTTTCATTTGTAAATAGTCAATATGCTTGAATCTGGAAAAATTCATTTATGGATTTTGTGGGTTTTTTTTTTTCTCGAAATGTAACTATTTCTAAATTAAGAACATTTCAAATGACAAAAATAGTCCACAAAATGTTGGCTAAATAAGAAATTAAAATTCAGTTAATTTTGATATTGTTATTAAAATAACCATTCGAAAATTGATTTCTTTGAAAAGTTATTTTAATAATATTGTTTGTTAAATTGATTTAATTTTATTAAAATTATTTGTCACCAATAAAAAAGTATAAAATGAATACCATAACAGAATTTCTATTTATAAAAATTACAAGCAAAATATAACTTAAGATTTTCAGCAAAACAAATATTGCATTCTTAAGTATTAAATAGATTCTTATTCGAATATGACATATACTTTCGATTTGTCTTAATTTTACTAAATGTTTGATTTCCAATTAACACGTTATCTGCCTTGATTGATACCTGCAATTCCAACCATTATTTAATAACGTCTTACGTATTTGCTCTCTTTTAATTGTAAAAAAGAAAATATCTAATTAGATAGTATAAATGAATCACAGGAAATTCACGTGCTGAACAATGTGCTAAAACAAAGAGGTATAAACTAAATAATAGGTTTGTATCATTCGCATCAAATTCTACGTTCACTGAGAACTTTTGCTTCAGCTGAATGTGAGAAACAAGGCACGCAACGTGTTAAAAAAATATTCGATTTATTAGTAAATTCACATTTTTATTACATGCGAATGCCATAAATCAGGTTATTTCGAAATTAACGCAGCAGATTTCTTTCAAACAAAATTAAGAACAATATATATTTTTGGTTAGTTCCATAATTATTATCTTTATTTCCACAGATTTTTGCTGTTTTAAAATTTAAGTTACTTTCTCCAAAGACTTTAATAACATTTTAAAAACACATTTTTGTTTGAAATTGATTTCCTTCCTAACAAAAAAAAAATGTTTACTAAGTGCATAATTTAAAAAAATGGAAAGAAATTTTAAAGGCAATTCTTAGAAATAATTTCACGACACTCATAAAACACTCTTGTTTCTTATTAAATGAAATTCAAATACTTATTTGGTTCCCAAGATTGATAAAGAAAATCAAAAACCAAATACCATTTATCTTCCTTAGTCTTTAAATTAACATCAATTTTTCTCATCAGTTAAATATCAAGTGACAAAACGTTCTATTTTAAAATTAGTTAATTAATTATAAGATATATAAATAATCATTTGATGATGAAAACTCAAATGTGGTGTCTTAATTTTTTTCTTTTGAATCCATATGTTTTTTTTCCGTTTTTCTTACAATAATATGAATTTTGACACTTTTTTACCACTAAGAAAAGAGTTCAGCATATTATAATAAAGAAAAAAATATAAATTGTTGCATTATATATTTTTTTCATTACTGTAAACACTATAAGAAATTATAAATATATTTTTTCATTTAAATAGTTCCAAATTTTATTTTTTTGTAATAATTGTAAGATAAATGTTTTCATAATTGTATGAACTGATAAAAATATTCGTTTAAATATCATAAATTAAGCACATAAATAAAGGAAGCTCTAAAGAAAAAAGTAAATGTTTGCATGAATTGTTTATGATCCCTGGAATAGAAGTGTATAACGACTCTCACTGCTTTTTAAAAAAGGGGAAAAAAAATCGCATCTTTTTACCCACGCTTTCTACAAGTACTTCTTACTCAACTGTCAAGTTTCATAATTATTTCAAGAAACATTTTTGCTTTTTTTTCTCATCATTAATCGAAAATGATGGACAATGCTTTTAAATATAATACAGTGCTTAAATTAAATACGTTTAATTAAATTAAGGATACCTTCAAATAAATGAAAATGGTTGCTGTGTTTTAACACTTTATTCCTTCTCAGCCCTTTTCTTAGAACTCGCAAGTTTGAAATTTTATAATCTTGCTAAAACAATTTCCTTTACTAGGCTCTGAACAAGGAATTTTTGATCATTTTGTATTTTATTTTTACTTGTAAATGGGTTTTATATGAAGAAAATTCTAAAATAATATTTTACAAAAAAATTCAATGTTATTGGGCTTTTAAACTTTAAATAATCTTTAAAGGCATGAAAATGTCTTATTGTTTACACAAAAGTCGAAGTCGCTCAAGATTACTTTGATTTTGTAACTTTTGCTGTTCATCTCGAATGAAAATTAATAATCAGCGATTACATCTAAATTTTTTTTGGCAAAATATGAATAATGCATGGATATAATGATTAATAACGTGGCTGCGTTTGTAATACAAGTTCATTAATATTTCGATGAAGACTTTTTGGTGATCCTGAAGCTTCAGATTTCATCTCCTCTAACAGTTCAATTTCATCTCTCAAATCTTCATCTTCTGGTTTTGAAGTTTCGCCTATGCTACAGTCAGAATCAACCCTCACTTCTGTTATGCTGTTATTATCACTATGATTTGCAGAACTTTGAGTTCTTCTTTCTTCTGATTCGTTGATAGGCTCCATTCTGGTGGAAAGTGTAGCCATCTCTAACGCTGGTTGTTTCACATCCAATGGGACCAGATGTGTTATATTATTGTTGATATGCTTAATGTTCAAGCCATTGCTGGAACCTTGCTTTCGAGTATCCTGACTAACACTGTTCAATGTCTTGGCGACAATTTGCCCATTGGCAGCAGCTTTGGCGACGTGAATATCTTTAATTTGTAATGGATGAACCTTCTTTTTGGGTTTTTTGAAATATTTACAGCAAGGGCAACGAATTGCCATGAATTTCAGTCCATCTGCAATGCATTCGCAACATGTCTTACTGATACAAAATGTACAGAAGAAAAGTCTTAATATGCAAAAAAGCATGCCTATTCCTACCAAAGATGGTCCTATTCCTGCCATAGTCGCTTGGATGGCTGGATGTTTGAACTGGCAATAAAAACTAATGAGGGTTAAAATGGCACCAAGACACGCCAAGACGAGCCCGATAATCACTAACACGTCAGGTCCAAAGTACTCCTGGTGTTCACGAAAACTCATATTGGCTTCCGGGGCGTTGGGATCACCTGTCAAGGAAAAAAAATATATATTAAGTGAGTTTTCTATATTACCAGCGCCTGAAAACAGGCAGTATTTAGATAACAGCATAAATACAATTAAAGACCAAACGAATGTTGGGACAGCTGAAATATTAAGAAAGAAATAAACACAAAAAGGATTGAGTAGGATAGTGAAGTTTTTAATATGAGAGAAATATTTTTCCTTGTTTAATCAAGGTGTTTAACTGCTTAATTCTGCTTGTATTAGCAACATCGAACTGTTCTATTTTCCACTTACAATCTACAATTATGTCACTCAGCGAGGTTAACTGATTATTCAGCGTTTCTTGTGGTCCAATTTTTAATCATGATTTCCATCGCGCTCCCCATTTACAGTAAAATTTATACAACAATAATGTTTATTGAGTATTTTGCATTTTCTTTTAAAATTATTTTTAACTAACTGCCAAAACAAGATTAAAAGCTATCCATGGTTACCGAGAAACCACATCTAGCATTTTGCTAAGCGAGCGGTGAACAAATACAAGCGGAGCAAATTTAAATATTATATTTGAAATGAAAATCAAACAAGGCGATAAAGTTATAAGAATATGAAAGTAGAAAAATTCGTTAATGTAAATTAAACTAGATATGGAATAATAAAAGAAATAAAAAAGAAGCATGACTAAACAAAAGAGAAAAAAATAAGTAATGATTGTGGAAGGGAATCCACACGACCGATGCCGACTGGAGCATACGCAGAGCAAATGTTTTCTTGTTGGAAAAAGGAATGTGTTCAACTATGCAAGTTTCAATTTCAACCAGTCTCGTTTGAGTCTATCCTATTGCTATCGAATCTATTATTAATGTGTATGTTAAACAGGTTTTCGTGTTGATTGCAATTAATCATATTAGATATTCACAGCAGCAGACTCATGGATGAATTTTTAAGTGAAAGTAAGCGAGAATTAAACGATAGTCAAGTATCAACAAGTGGACAGACGAGTGTGATTCCGAAAATAAAATATCCTCAAGAATATTTAAATTTTGGATTTACCAGTATTGAAGCAAATGAAGACCCTATGTATTATTTGCTCAAAAATGCTGACTGCAGACAGCATGAAACTTAAACGACAATTCAAAACTTTTCATAGGGAGTACGTCAACAAACCCAGAGAATTCTTCAAATTAAAATTAAGATCATACAAAATGCAAAAATCATCTTTTAAAGAAACTACGTCTGTGAATAAAAACGCTTTAATTGCATCTTACAAAGTTTCATATAAAATAGATGCAAAAAAACTCCCTCTATTGGTGAAGAGCTTATTTTTCCAGCAACAATTGAGATTGTTGAAACTATGCTAGATATGGAGGTAATTTTTCAAAACAATTGCAGTCCATATCTTTTACAAATGATACTGTATCTCAGTCAATTGATGATAGAGCTGAAGATGTACAGTGTCAGCTTGTCTCGAACTTACGTGACAAATTGTATTCAATACAGCTTGATGAAGCAACGGATAGTAATAAAGATGCTCATTTAATTGCCTATGTCGGATTTTGTGATAATATGTCAGTAGTAGAATTACTTTTCTGCAAACCAATAGAGATCAAAACAATAAAACTCCCATTATTTGCAATTTTGAAAAATTTTATGAAAGAGGTAAACATAGAATGGAAAAATTGCGTCGGAATATGCACCGATGGCGCTCGTTTAATGTCTGGAAGACTACAAAGTATGCAAGCCCTGATAAAACAAAGATCGCCTCAGTACATTTGAAAACAATACGTGATCCACAATGAAACTTTGGCTTCGAAAGAAATGAGCCCTGGTCTGGATATTTTGTTAATTATGGTTGTAACCGTAGTAAATTATATTAAAAAAAGGGTCCGGAAATCGAGAATCTTTCCCGCACTTTGTAAAGTCATGGGTTTGATACATTTAGCGTTACCATGTATTGCGAGGCAAGATGGTTATCACGTGGGAAATTTGTTCAACATGTTTATGAATTAAGAGAAGAAGTTGCCATTTTCTTAGAAGAAGAAAACATACTGGAGACTTATAATTTTCGCGACTGTTTCTTTGCGATAAAATTGAGCTACTTGGTCGACATATTCGAGGAATTAAATAATTTGAATCTTCATCTCCAAGGAGCAAATACCCATACGTTGAATACGAGTGATAAATTAATTGCTTTCTGTAAAAAATTGGAATTATGAAGCAGAAATTTAAAGCAAAAAAACCTAACAATATTTGCAAATGTTAATACTTACAAGGCTTTAGACGAACATGTAAAAGTTGTTTTTGTAATCACTGAAAATCATTTAGCCATGCTGGAAAAGAATATTAAAAAATATTTTCTTAGGAATACGTTTCATAAGACTCTCGAAGAACTCTCAGTTAATGAAGAAGAAAAATTCATAGACTTCACGACAAGTGAGAAACTAAACAATTTAGTAATAAATCACTATATGAATTTTGGGCTAGAGTATAGGATGATTTTTTTTTTTGCACTAAAAACAAAGAAATGGTAATAGAATGCGGAATGTCTAACTTCCTACCATTGTGAAAGGATTTTCTGTTGCGGCTTCTTTGAAGGCAAAATACAGAAACAAAACTGAGGGGGATATTTTTAATATTGTCTTCCATCGAAAAACCTTGCACTGCAAGACAGGCACAAGGATATCACTAATAACTATTAAATTTGTTTTTAATTTAGCATGTTTTGATTTGGTAAGTTATTTAATATGTCGAATTTGTTTTTTATGTATATGTTTGCTTCCCTTTCAGTCAGTTAATCATTTTTTTAAATTTCTTCTCTTGGATATTCTCGCGACACCATAGGGGATGTGCTCAACAGGTTGAGAATCGCTGTGATAATTCATAAATATCTGGAGTTTTCTATGAACTATTCCATGAATTAACACGATAATGTATTTATACGTATTATCTTATTAATTGGAAGAGAAAACAACGATGCTAAAATAGTTCGAGCTAAAACGAATCAGTCGCTGTGGCAGTTGCAAATGTTTGATTGTGTCCATTTTGTACTAATCACTATATCTAAAACATTGCAGTGCTTCAAATTCGATATCGCATCGAAATACAACTATAACACAAAATTTATTTTGTAAACATATGCTTTAATGACTTTAAATAGCACTGAAATCCACCGAACTATTCCGATATTTTGGTTTAAAAGAAGGATCGCAACTGGTAAACCCAAATTTTGAAATATCACTGATATTAAATGCAAATTATTTCCTTTCTATTCTTTCTTAAAGCCATATATCCAAGTCTGGGAAAAATGCATAGCTTTAAGTTTGTAGTTAATCGCATGAAATAACGGATACGATATGGATAAAATAGTATGTCGATTAAATTTTAACTAACATCTTTGCCAGAATTATTTTAAATTCTTGAGAACTGAAACAACAATAAATTTGATTTTAAACGATATAATTACTAAAGAAGCCCAATAAAAATCAGCTAAATCAATTATAAGATCAATTCATTAAATTATCGTTTATAAAAGATGACAAAAAAATTGAATTAAATTAGTAATCGTTAGAATCTGTGTTGTATTGCTTAAATTTATGAAAAATAAAAATAAAAATCTGTATTTTAAAGGGATATTAGAATTTTATGCACGAAACATCAATTTAAATTAAATTGTGACTTCAATTCTTAAATTATAATGTGATTAAAATTTTCGAATGATGGTTCAAGTAATACTCTTTTCAATTGAAAAAATTCTTTTCTTCTTCACCACGCAGGTTAGAAAAATTGAACAGCTTGAAACAGAATTGCTTAACTTCGTGCCACATTTGATATTTCCTGGGAAAATTGATCTATTCATATCAATTAAAGAAACTCTAACTGAAGTTCCAATTTCCTTCACAGCTGATAACATTTACACAAGCATTTACACAATTTTACAAGTAGATTTTAGAATATCTAAATGATCTAATTAAAGAATATCCAGGAAATTCAATTATTAAGGGCTTATTGAAGAATGTATAGCTATCATTACTTACTAATATTCATATTCCCGTTTACTATCTGCTCGTTGTTTAAAACAGACGGTCCTAGATGTTGTGAAATATCAACCAATTTTCGTGAAATAAACTGTTAGATAAACAGAGCTGCTTTTATGTGAATAATTTGTTGGCAAGTGCAGAAATGATGAAAAAACAGTAGAAGTATCAAGCAATAGCAAACTTTTTCCTTTAAAATCAGCATAAACTTTGAATTTAGAGCAAAATGCAGATAATAGTAGAAACCGGAAATCAGAATTCAGGTTCTCATTGTGTTTTACCAGATCAATTGCAAATTGTTGACTTTATAGTAATATTCAAAAAAGTTTTTTTTGTTTCATCTCTTAGTAGCATTTTTATCATTTTAAAAAGCGAAAAATAATATCATTCAATTTCTCAATTGTTTTTCCTCTATGGTTTGCTTTCGCCATATGTCTTTTGGATAAAAATATTTATCTATTACAATCTTCTACAAAAAGGAAACTGCGATTTGGGTTCTAATCTCTAAGGCGAAACAAATTCATAAAACACAAATGTCTTTTCCAAAGATTAAAGTTACGTAGAGATATTGAGTGTTATCCTATCGCAAGCGAAAGAATTAAAATTAATAATCCACTATGTTCTTGGACTTGATTTGTGATTTTGGTTCGTCTTGAAATCATTTCTTGTTGGCATTTTTCGTTCTTTACACCTACGACGCTAGGTGAGTTTCGTTCGAAAAATGAAGTTTTGAATTTGTAAATTTAAATAGCTAGCGTTCCACATCTTCCTCGCAAAATCCTATTGGTATTACCAGCATGTTTCAAATATTGCTATTTTTGGTAAGTTAGGTCTAATATTTCTTCTTGAATTATAATTTGATTTACTATATCAAGGCTCTACAAGGATTGTGCGAACTTGCCAATATCGAAAAATATTGGGTATTCTTCTTCCAGGTGCCAAATCAACAAACTTTTTCAAGATTTATCAATTAATATTATTATAAACGAACGGGAATATTCGTCAAAACATTTCCTGCATACTCTCTAATAAATTTGTAACACCAGTGAATATTTCACAGGTAATTGGCATTCAATAGCTAAGAAATATGAACTTTTAGTATGAATTTAGCCTTTTTACCGAATCTATAATTTCATCCTTGGCGAAATATTTAGCAATTAATCACTGGCGTGCATTAATAGTATCTGAAATTCGAATTTGTGATTTAGATGCAGTTTTGTCAACCAATTGAAACTAAAATTTTACTCAAAATTGCACAGAATATGTTAAGTTATTGCGTCTTTGAGGTATCGCATTTACATTTTTGTAAAAATACAGTTAACTCGCACTTGGATTTGACTAAAGATTTGACAGGTGTCTACACTGTAAATGTTAAATCTTTGTGCCAAATTTTATCCCTCTACCTCTCTTTGTTTTTATAATTATTCTGTTAACTTACATTTGAATAAAAAAATTAGCACTCGGATATAAGAACTTCCTACGAACAGATTTGGTGTAAAGACCGTATACCAAATTTCAACTGCCTATCTCAAAGCGTTTTTGAGTTATCTTTGTCATAGACAAACATTTTCTAAAAATGCATTTTTCGAACTCGGGTGGTTTGAAACAAATAGATTTTTCAAAATCTAGAGTTCAATTTTTTAAAATTAATACACTTTCTCTATACTAAGTATTCTAAATATTCTCCATACTACCTATTATGGCATAATTTGAAATTCTTATTCTAATAGAATATTAGAAACAACTAATGCTCCTTGTAAATTAGCAAGATAATTAAATTACAAATACAAAGAACTGATGCTTTGTTGAATTCAAAAAAAAAATTATTTTAAAGAAGAACTCGGCTATTTACACTCTAAAGGAACTATTTTTTCTTGAAATTCTAACATAGTTTTTCATTATTGAATCAAAGTGGAAAGTATCTCATTCGTAGAAAGTTCAATCGGGCTGCGGTGGCCTGGTGGTAAAGTCTCGGCTTCGGAACCGGAGGGTTTCAGGTTCGAGACTCGATTCCACCGAAGAACTGTCGTGTGAGGGGGTCTGTTGCACGTTAAATCTTTCAGGCCAAATGTCCTCCCGCTGGTGTGGCGTGGTGTGGAGAGGGGGGTGCCAGCTCAGGTGTCGTCCTCGTCATCTGACCATGGATCAAAATTACGAGGTCCGTCCCAAAATAGCCCTCGTGTTGCTTTAAACGGGACGTTAATATAACTAAAATAAACTAGAAACTTCAATCAAGCACTTAAACTGCCTTACTATTCTAAGCATTCAATTCTTCTTCAATAGAATCAAATTAATATTTTCGTAATAAAAGTCTCATATTACTTATCTATATTCTGGTGATGCTTTTTTGTATCATATTGTGAAGCTGAACTATATAGATTATAAAAATTGGACGATTGATAAAATCGATGTTTAGTTTGCTATAGATATCTAACAAGACTGGTTACTCAATTGATGGGACATATCCAAAGTATTCAATAAAATTCAATAATCCCTTTACTCATCATGAT
>JAPMOQ010066808.1:2266-12564 GCA_026543055.1 Argiope trifasciata | reverse complement strand
TGTGTGTGTGTGTTGGCGCTCTACAGGCCAGACCGTTGGACCTACAGCTACCAAATTTGGTACATGTATACCTTGGAGGTCCGGAATGTGCACCTCGGAGCCCTTTTTTCAAATTTTTAATTAGAATTTGAATTAATTAAAATTTAAGCGAAATTTCGACGATTTTCCGCTATAACTTCCGAAAATATGATCACATAAACATGATTTTTGCATCAATTTAAAGATTAAAAAATTAGCCTTCTAATGGTATCAGTGTTTTAATGTATGACTTAAGCTTCTATTTTTAACGAATTTTTAAAGAAATATTTTAACCATTTTTTTATCACGTGACTGGATAAAATAAAAGAATGCCGGAATTTCAAATAAAAAAAATTATCATCGCAAAATAAATCTAAAGAAATGCAACTTTCAACACGTGACTGGATAAAATAAAAGAAATATAAAATGTGATATTTTCTTTAAAAAATAAATGCAAGGCAAAGGTTTCTACAATCGTTTGCAATATCTATATCATTAACTCAATAAATCTTCTTTATTTACAGTAAACCTGATTGAATTTAGACAGGATATGCATTGAAATCCCGACTTAATGGCTTATTTATGTAATCGTTTGCAATATCTGTATCATTAATTTAATACTTTTTTCCCTTTCTCGCTTTCTTTAAAAAAACATATTCAATATTTTGGCAACATCATCGAATTTTTTTTAATATTTTGGAAGCATAACCGAAGCTTAAAACTGACTGATTTATAAAATTAAAGAATATTAGTAGGAAAAGGTGTTCTTTTAGAACTTTCCGTCCATCATCTTAAAGGAAATATTAATTTTAGGTCAATCAATGCCCGGAATTTCTTCAAGGCTAATGAATATGTGATTTAATTGAAAATTTTAGAACGCTATACTCATGGCGAACCAGCTGGTCGCCAAAGGCGGCTAGTATTTACTAAAGCAATCATAACATTTCAAACCTGTATGCATTAAAGTTTTACCTTCATTGTTTATTGCCTTATTCCACTGTTATTTCATTTTAGCACTTAAAAACAATAAAGTTACAATATAGTTGTTTTCCTTGTAATCCACAAGTTTACAGAAATATTTATAATATTAATTACCATAAATAATCTTATATAGCCTTAATATTTCGTTTCAGTACTTAAAGAGATTAAAGTCATAATGTACCTTTGTGACTGATGTCTATCCAAAGTTTTTGTCGGATCTTGTCACAAAATTGAAAAAAATTTATCAAAAATTTCCTTTTATTATTGTTAAATTAAGTTAATTGTTAAATCATAATAGAGAAATATAGTTTAAACCGTATTCTTGGCGCCGTATGGTCAAGGAGAGCCCTTGAACTATAATCCAACCAACTAGCTCATTTCTTCAGAGTAAAAAAATCAGTTGATTTTTTATTTAAACCATTTTGCCATATATCTTTGACAGTTGGAAATCTATGAGAAACTAATGAAATTTTACAAAATAGGAAATATAATTGAATTTACACTTTTGACATACAAAAAAAATATCATACTGTGACAGAGCCAAGTAGGGGCAATTCTCAATTCATAGTGTAAATCTATTAGTAATGATACAAAAGTATTATATGTATGCATCTTTTCTCGTTTCTTTTAACATGCAAAAGTATGAGTTCTTTTTCATATTCGGGCCTCAGAAATATTACTTTTACTAATTTGCAGCTAGTTGCTAGAAATAAATTTATAGCTATTATCTACATACTTTTTAGACAAAGAAAAAGTGATAACTACCATATTCAAACCAAAACAGACATAGATTGATCCTGCTGAAAGGAATTCATCTACAAGGTCAATAGGACAAAGATTCACGTTAGAAGAAACTAATAGAATTATAAATTATCGTAAAAATTACAAACAGATTCTTCAAAAGAAATTTTTAAATTAATTATCTGTTATATTTTTACCTGCATAATGTTTGTAACATAATTTCATGTAAAATCTTTTTTTTATTTCTCTTGTAGATCTAACTTAAGGAAACTGGTATAACTTATTTAAATATGTTTACATTACTTCTGGTAAGCTAAGTGATTTAGAAAATAAAAAGAACACTTATATAATCATAAACTTATTTAATAAGATAATCAATTATTGGACAAAAATAAGTTTATTCATATCATGAGTTACATACATTGCCTCATTTAGCTTTTTTTAAATTAAACCTTGTTTCTTTTTAAGTTGATAAGCTGTAGGTATCAAAGGACCTATAAAAAGAGCTAATGATTGAAGTTTCTTAATTCCGTTTAAATGTTTATTATACAGCAGAAATCATTTGATAAAAATCTCAGGAAGAAAGAATATTATTTTTATTTTTATTTCAGAATACACTTTTATCGAAAATAAAGTATCTTCGAAAGATTTCTTCAACAGTAACAGTTAATTTTCGCAGCCCAAAAATAAATCAGATTGTAAAAATATTATTTTACAGTTTCAAATGGTATTATTATGATCGATAGTCAAAAAAATGAGAAAATTAAATTTCAAAAAAAAAATCTTATTTTCTAGTACTGGTGCCTAAAAATACTGTAAATTAGTGCACTCCAAGGACCAGTGCGTGACTTGGACCATCAGGCATAATAATACAGTTAAGGCATAATAACACTGTTGGAATATTAATCTACTTTCTTCTTGAAAGATTGAAAATTATTATACCATCAGAAGTTATCGAATTGTAGTTTTGGGATGAGATTATTTTTCAAACTGCGAATATTGGTAGATAAAAAAATTATAATTATTTTTCAATATTTTTTTTTCAAAAAAGATTTTTTTTTTTTTGGAAAAAAAAATGTGGCAACTGATATATGTTTCATAATTCCTTTTCAGCTAAATAACACACATTTAAGTTGAAATTCATAAAAGGAAATTCGCTTACATTTTTTTTTTCAAATTCAAAATAATTTTCAAAATTAAACTTTAAATTATTTTTCTTATTCTAGTTAAGAATCGTAATGTTCAATGACTCAGTTAATACTTTTAACTATCAGTAACTACATTTTTGCTAATCTTATCCATCAAATTTATTAATCTTATCAAAAGATTATCAAATTACCGTAGTTATTCATACAACAGTGAGATTTCTGTCTTAATAACTTTTTTATTTAAACACAGAAAACCAGTACTTTCTCCCATCCTCTTTACTCAGGCATAAACTTTTAAAATGATTATGCTATACCATAAAACAATAAAAATGTTGTTATATAATTTTTCTATACTAAAATATTATTCGACTGGGCTATTTTTCTTTAAAGGATCCATTGGTGACTATTTCATACAGTTGGTTTCCATTTATTGGTTAAATTTTTGGCTAAATAAAGGATTCATTTGCGACTGCTTTATACAGCACCATCTATTGGCGAAATTCATAACTGAATAAAGTATTCCTTTTTGACTTCTTCAAACTATAGCATCGATATGCAAAATTTTTAACTAAATAAAAGATAAGTTTGAGACTGTTTCACTCAGTACCAACCACTGGCAAAAATGTTAACTAAATTGCAAATTTCTAACAAATGTTTCAGACGCTCAATATAAGCATACCACTGGCTTCATCCATTTATTTGATTTTCATTGTGATATTTAAATTTGAAACAATGTAATATTTTGATAGACTTATTAAAACGTGTTTGATCATTTAAACAGCGTTCACACAAGGACAAATATTGTGCATAATAAAAGGTCACACTTACTTTTGGAACAAGATGTGACTGCGATGGAGCATTGGCAAGTAGTTGTCCCTATAAGACAACCATTTGTCACTGTCCCATTAGGGTCATGTAATATTCCTGAGGGAGTCGTGATCTTCTAGTGCAGAGGTTCCCAACCTTTTTTGAACTGGCGCCCCCTTTTCTAATGAGTATTTCAATATCGCCCCCCCCCCTCCCACTCCAGATAAATAAGAGCGTACATTATGCATGGTAAAACAAGAATTAAAAAGAATTCTTATAGATAGAATATTGTTGAAATTGAAACGCTACTGAATTTATTCTTTATTTAAAAAAAAAGATCAATAAAAATTTTAGCTTACCTGTCATAAGGACAGGCAGGGATTTTGATGATAGGAATTAATTCATAATAAACTATTGCTTTCTAAATAAATAAATTTACAGTTTCAGAGACCCATCAAAATGCATACTTTATTATATTAAAAAGTATTTTTATTAAAATTTAAAGACATCAAATTTCTAACTTAACTAATGAGAAGGCTGAATTTGATGCATTTTAAAGAACTTGTTAACATCAGGCTCGATTTTACTTAAAAACAAACGTAAGTGGCAGTGTTCAGTAATATGGAGCCGATTTCTCTTTTTCGTAACCAGTGTTGCCTCAGCACTAAATACACGCTTTGCTAAATATGAAGAGGGGTATGATATCAGAAGTCGTATAACAATCGACCATAATCCTGAATGCAGTTGCAAAATAGACTTCTGCTGCCAAAACTCTTGAATTTAATTTTTTGATCCTCATTTGTCGTCAGTTCTATTAGTTCTTCTTCTAACTGAGGTGATCCTGCAGTGTTGACGTTGGAAAAATGATCCAAAACCCTGTCTGGTCTGTCCATGCTTAAAATGTCCTGGAATCGCTCCTTGAAGTTATTGTACACTATATTTGGTTAAGCCTCTAACGCCCCTTCGTGCCATATCAACGCCCCCTAATTTTCTCTGGGTCTTTTACCGCCCCCCTGAAAGTTTCAAACGCCCCCAAGGGGGCGCTATCGCCCACGTTGGGAACCTATGTTCTAGTGCAAGCAATAGTTGGTCTTGTATGAGCGTTGCTTTACTCACCTACGTAGCAATCCGAACTGCTGCTCACTGAATGGTTATAGGGAAATCTCCTCCTTCCTGGTGGTATGAGGTGCCGACTGCTGGAGGTGTAGTGGTTGCCCAAGCCTGTCGGCAATATAGAAACTTCCGATGGAGCCTGAAGTCTGGAGAGCATAATCACTAACAACATAAGAGCTTGTTGCCTTTCCACACACTCCTTGCACTCGATTATTCAAACCAGATGGGAATCATTTGGTGAATTCTGACTGATGAAAAATGAAAAGGTCCAGAAGAATATTCTATCTTTCTTTTTTCATCCCATTTTGATAAAACAGAAAGTGTCTTAACGCAGCTTTATTCTCGTTAATTTCGATGCATTAGGTGGTGTCGGTCATCCTTTCTATTTTTATGTTCTTGTAAATGGTTGTTCTCAACATTCAGATACTTGGTTGGACTCGTTTGTTCCAAATCTGAAACTGAAAATTATATGCTATTAAAATTACATACATAAGTAGAAAATAATGATAATAAGTAAGATTCGAACTTATAGAACGAAAACATGTCATGAAGATGTTTCAAAAGATTTTATTTGTCTACCTTTATTTTATTCTCCAAAATAGCTTTTAATACAATATAGGGGTAATAAGTAATGCAAAAAATTATTTAATATCCTTAAATTTTGTATAGATATAAATTTATTTCTAAAACAAAGAAAGAATTGTATTAAAATAGATAATTTTATTGAC
Source organism: Argiope trifasciata (assembly GCA_026543055.1). NCBI lineage: Eukaryota > Metazoa > Arthropoda > Arachnida > Araneae > Araneidae > Argiope > Argiope trifasciata. The sequence goes on along the minus strand of JAPMOQ010066808.1, from coordinate 7,028 downwards.
AAGCAGTAGGCTAGGCTTTAAATATCATCAAAACAAAAATGATGTTGCATATTCTTCTGAATTTAGAATTTAAAAAACTATGGAGGAATTTTTCAATGTATTTCAACTTTTCATTTCTTTAAATGTATCTTTTTATTCTCTCAATGAAAAAGAGGTGGCGTTCTTATAGTTTAAAAATGCGATCACCTTATGAATTATGTTAATGAACGCATTTTCAGAATATTCTGAAGTTTATTATAAATTTTAAAGTTTTTTTCCCCTTGCAATTCTCATTACGTAAAATTCAATCTTTTAATCAAACTGCAAAAAAAATTGGTGATAAAAAAAGAAAAACAATAAATATTTTAAGAACATTTTTTCTTCACAGTAAAAAGCAAAAAAAAATTTATATTTGGAAATCAGAGCATAAAATTAAAACTGTAGAAGCGTGTAGCTTTTAAATAATATGAAATTAAATTAAACCAATAAACATTCATTAAAAACTCTATTGTACTAAGAATTTAAAGCAAATTGCGTTTTACTTGTAGAGTATCTATCTGCCTTCAATAGCTACGAACTCATAAAGAGAATTATTTTAATTTTAGTCAGAAACTACATTAAGATGAAAATAGCTTTATGTCCACAAGGTAAGATGATTTTTACCTTTATTTCTAGGCATGAAGATTGCGTTTATTAGATTTCCCAAAAAAATAATAATTCACTTTACTAACAAATTAAAACAGAAGAGTACTTAAATTTAAGCATTAAGAACGAGTTAAAATATTTATTATAAAAGTGCGAAAATTTATTGAATTTATCCCAAAAGTATATATCATGTAGATAAATTTCTGATTCAATTTATTTCTTCAAAAGTGGTTTGATTTGGAAATTTTTGGTTAATTTGATGCAAATAATTAGAACAACTTCTACTCTTAAGAACTAAATATTATAATAAAAATAAATAATAAAAATTCATTATTCGATGCAAATCTTTTTTCACAGGCCATTATGTCTAGCCGCATACAGAAAGCTATCATCTAACCTATAAGTCATGGACGGATGAATTAGGGTCAGTAAATCACCATCAACATGCCTATTTCAACCTTGAAAACTTCTTTTTCCAGCCAATTATTTACGCATGGTAGTTTCATTTAAATAAATGGCCATGTTTTACTGGACTAGTCATTTATATTGGGCCAATCTGGCTGTTCAATCTGTCATACATAATATGATTCATCCTTTTTCTTTAAGAACCTTCTAGAGCCATTTCAAATGAATATAAACTGTTCTTAACTGTTATATATTGCATTAACTTTAAATTATATTCAAATTATAATATAAAATATAAAACTACCATCTTAGTACGTAATGTTTGTTGAAGGAAATAGTTTTCTATCTCACACTAGATGCTGAAATGCTGTTAAGAGTTATTTATGTTGAATTAATCATTATTATCAAGCTATATTAAATACTATTTCTATTGGTTTAAATGCCGGCGTCTTAGTATATAGGTAGCGTGCCTTCCCCATGATATGGGCGTCCCGGTTCGGACATGGTTGTTATTCTGCGTGTTCTATCTGTGAGATGCGTGAGTGAGACCCCTGTAAAAAGGGGTTGTGCAAGCGAAAGTGTGTGCCATCTTCATATGAGCTAGAAGTCAGACTTATGCCCTCTGGGTACTCAGAGGTCTTTACCCTCAGAACTATTGCACCCCCCCCCCCTTTCCGTGGAAATACGGACACGTCATCAACATCATTGGTTTAAATGTTATAGATACATTCAAAACTATATTGCAGTATTTGTTAAAATGCTATTAATGTTTTCAAAACCATACTGCACTATTTGTGTTGGTTTAAAATGTTATTAATATATTCAGAGCTATATTTTGTGTTGAATTAAATGTTATTAATGCATTTAAAGCTATATTAACACGTTAATTACCACTTGAAATGTATCGCTCAGGTAATATATATACATCAGTGAGATACATATGAATACACTGTAACATAACTTCTCTCTGTCAATATGAATCACACATATTTTCCGTGAAATCTAATGTTTTTTTATCCATCACTCTTTGAGATTATATTAACGTTAAGCCGTTAGAAACGAAATAAGTCGTTAAGCCGTAGAAACGAATCGGTTTGTCTATGTGTTGACAAAATGAGTTGGGAATCATATTCATCATCTTCTTCGTGAGATAGCAAATCATTCATCAATTTCTCGAAAACTTAACGTACTTTTCTTTCGCATAACTATCCATATTTCCATTAAATATTTTTATAGTAATTAATATGTACAAGACTTATTTTAAGAGTGTAATATACAAATGCAACAATCGCAATGGGTTTCCTTAGATTTTCGTATTATTTTATTTTTCATCAAAAGTTTGCCATCATCATTCAGATTCGTTGCAATGACATACAAGGAATTAAGGGTGCTCCATAAAGTGTGTAGTGTCTAATAATTAAAGATTTGAGTAGAAAACCTCAAGATGAGTATTTTGAAGTATAACATGTGGTGCCTCCAAGTATAGCACCATTGTCTAGTTAATGTGTGAAGCTTCTGTAATAAAAATTTCAAGAAATGGGAAGGACAAAATAAAACTAAATCAATAAGTGAAAATAAATGTTTATTGAGAGTTTTCAATATAACAGATTTTTGAAATGTCGAACCATTCGAACAAATGACATGATGAAGTCAGGAATCGAATGTCGCGACAGTTTTCTGCAAAACGTGTTCTTTCCTTGACCTCAATTTAAATTATTACTCACAAGTTGTCTAATATCGAAGGCTCTTTGAAATACATTGCGTCTTTCAAATGTCTCCATAAAAAAAAATTGCATAAGTTAAGATCCGGGGAGTAACGTGACCACTCTATAACATTGTCTGTTTCCATCAATCTACGATGAAAATGTTTCGTTAAAGGATCGAAATTTCGCTGAGTGCGATGAGGTCCAGCACCATCTTGCATAAACCAATAATCTCTTATCTTTCATACGTAACATTTGATCGTCGTGCTTTGTCTATATTGTGGTGACCACAGTCATCAAAGGAAGCTTCCTTATTGAGCAATCGTTGTATGCATCCTAATTTGGAATAGAAACTGTCGAGTTAGTAATTATTGTTCTTCAAGTAATCAGACTATTCTGATGAGATTAGGCGAGTGCCAAAAAACACGTTACACCAGTGAAAAGCTTATTATTAAGATTTAAAAAATAGAATTTAAATAGCTATCGAAAGACTCGCTATTCAAAACTAACTTTCATATGTATATGTACTAGATGCAAATCAAGCTAAAGGCAGCGCCCCCAAAAAAATACGTTGAAATAAAATAAAGAGACTGTAGTAAGTCGAATGTGAAGGAGGTTTAAATGGTTCAAGTAGAAAAGCCAACATAATATTCCATAGTAAAAGTATAATTGAAACATAATTAGTAAGTAATAAAATTTGTTAAAAATTGGCAGTTTAACTTCGAAGACAGAAAAATAATGTAAAAAAATTAAAGCAAAGAGGGAAAGATAATTAAATGAATTAGGAAAAAAAGGAAAAATAAAATATAAATAAATAAATAAACATGAACGATAAAATTTATACATTGGCTCAGCCTAAGTTGAAGTCCATTATCCTGAACAAAACGCCATACAAAAAATTCTTTTTGCATTTTTTTTCTTATATTCACAGGATATTGTCCACTTTTAGCAGTGCTTGACTTTCTCTGTGCATACTGTGAAAAACTAAAGTAATGGTAAACTCCATTTAAAGTTTGCAATTGGTAAAAAACAATAATACTTGAAGTACTCAGAGGAATCCAAAATTGCTTTATCACAAGATATAACCGAGAAAAAGCACTTTTTTCTTTTGTCGCAAAAAAGAGAAGAAAAAAACATTTAGTCCAAAGATTAGTCCAGATAGGAGATACTAGGGTAAATTATTATTCCGTTTGGAAAACTTCTTTCTTTGTGATACAGGAAATACAAGATACTTTGGGCTTCTAAAGACAAGTTATTATTTGACAGTATTTGGGAGATATTTTGAGGGTTAATAAATTTTCGGAAATGATTAAGAAAAGCGAAATGAAAAATGTAATGTGGAATGTCACCATAATTATTATCATGACAACACATGTTATACATCAAAATACTCATCTTGACCTATTCTGTCCGAATACGAAAACATTAGACGTTGCATACTCTGCGGAACACCCTATACTTTCCTTGCCTTCCAAGGAACAGATATAATAAAAATATTAAGCACGCGATTTTCTTAGATCACTAACATAAGATCTTTTAACAACTATCTAATAAAAAAACATTCTTAAAAATTAAAGAAGAATTCGCTTATTAAAATGAAATATTAATTCATTTTTAAATATGCCTAAATTTTTAATAAATGATTATGGTTTTCTTTTCAAGCGACTTTCGTTGAAGTTTAATTTTCTTATAGGATTGTTTTCAGAAATCAAGCTTTTGCAAAATTTATTTTATCTCTAGATTTTTGGCCAAATAATTATTTTATAATTTTAATTTTACAGATAAAAGAATCTTCAATATATTCACTGCTTCTCTTTTTGAGGATTATCTCTTATTTCAATTTAGTTAAAAGATACATTCAAATCCTTAGAAATGAAATTTCAAAAAAAAAGTTTTAATCTTTTCAGAAAATTTAGCAATACGGTCACCTGAATAATACCAAAAGTAATATTTAATAGGTCAATAGACATTTCAAAGTCATATATATATGTATATATATATATATATATATATATATATATATATATATA
>JAPMOQ010066804.1:0-35731 GCA_026543055.1 Argiope trifasciata | reverse complement strand
CATTCCTATTCAAATGAACTGACTTCATTATTTTTTATGTGGCACAAAATTTTTATATACTTTTTTCTCTCTATTAAAATTACTATTATTTACTATTACTATTAACTACTCTATATTAAACAAATTCATTTTAATTATATATTTAAGATAATCTATATTATGTTCTCACATAAATGCGTGTTGGAGTGTTCATCTCCAAACCAGTAATGATAAGAATTTGATGTTAAATATTGTTTAATTAACAATTAAAGGAGCATGGCACAACATTTAGCACTAAAAAACATTTAAAATAATGAAAAATTATGGCTGGCTGCCTTTTACATAAATTAAAGTATCACATCCAATCATTGTAAAGAGTTCGTTCTTCGTCGGGTCGTATGGTAGGACGCTAAGTCTTCTCACTCTCTATGTCAAGCTGAGGATTTGTGCGCCATCACTCACTTGCGTGTTGCCATCGCTTAGGACTAAACCTATCTCAGATAAAACAAATTAATATATACCAGCGGGTGACCGAGCTCCGCTCGGAGAAAACAGACATCGAAGCTAACTCGAAGATTTAAATTTTCAATTGTAATTTATCAAAACAATACATGCCATAAGAAAATTTGTGAAACCAATGGTGAAAAGATAACCTGTTAAACCTCGGCTATTTATCGTCCACCAGCGATGTCATGTCTTGATGTTCCATTGGAAATCCCCATTTGCACTGGTCTCTTCCAAGTTTGCTGACCATGCACGGAGCGTTTGGGTTTATATCACCACACGGGGTATGGATCATCCATTTCGAGATCAGTTCCTTGAGTTCCGGATCATCTTCTGGAAACTTTATTAGTTCGCCATATTGGCTATAGATGGCAGCACGTTACCGCTTGAAACCTATTAGCCAAAATGGCGAACTAATAAAGCTTGAGAATATCCTATCTGTAACTCCGAACTGCTTAACCGTAGCGCTTCAAAACCTTCGCCGATCGATTCCACGTGACTAAAAACCCCAGACCCCCAAGTTTACCGGAGTTTATTAATTCTGGGGCGATTTTCGACTTGGCAACCATTCCTCGTATTATAGTATAAGATATACACTGATGTAAAAAAAATCCCAACACCAAGAAAATTTATTGTACAGGAATGAAATTTTAGGAATACATTTGTCTAGGTAACATATTTAATTGATTAAAGTTTCAATATCACATTTAGAGCCATTGGTGAGAAGAGCCATTTCAAATGTAAAATGTTGGTACATTAGTAACCGGTGTAACCGTCAGAATTTTGAATCCATGCATGGAAACGTGCATGCATTGTGTCATCCAGGTGCCGGATATCAGTTTGTGGGATGGAGTTCCATGCCTCTTGCACTTGGGTGGTCAATGCAGGGACGGTTAATGCTGGTTGTGGATGACGCTGGAGTTTTCGTCTAATGATATCCCATACGTGCTCGATTGGAGAAAGATGTGATCTTGCAGGCCAAGTCAACATGTCGACACTCTATAGAGCATGTTGGGTTACAACAGCGGTATGAGGGCGAGCGTTATCCTGTTGGAAAACACCCCCTTGAATGATGTCATGAATCAACAGGTTGTATCACTAGATTGACGTACAAATTTGCAGACAGGGGGCGTAGGATAACCACGAGAGTGCTCCTGCTGTCATACGAAATTGCTCCCCAAAACATAACTCCAGGAGTAGGCCCTGTGTGTCTATGCCGAAGACAGGTCACTAGCAGGCCTTCACCTGGCCTCCTTCTAACCAACAAATGGCTATCACTGCGACCAAGGCAGAACCGGCTTTCATCAGAAAACACAACAGATTTCCACTCCGTCCTCCAATGAGCTCTAGCTTGACACCACTCATGTCGCAAACAGCAGTGGTTTGGAGTCAGTGGAATGCACTGTACAGGTCGTCTGGCTCGGAGCTGTCCTTGAAGTAACCGATTTATAACAGTTCGTTGTGTCACTGTGGTGCAAACTGCAGTTCGAATTTCAGCTGCAGACGCAGTACGATTAGCCACAGCCATACGCCGAATACGACGATCTTCCCTCTCAGTAGTACCACGTGGCCCCGCGGAACCTGGTCTTCTTGAGGCAGTACCTTCCATTGACCACTGCCGCCAATACTCATGCACAGTGGATACATTCCTGCCAAGTCTTTCAGCAATATCGCGGAAAGAAACCCCTCCTTCTCGTAGCCCTACAACGCGACCTCGTTCAAACTCAGTGAGCTGTTGATAATGGCTTCTTCGTCTTCTCAAAGGCATCCTTGACTAACATTAACCCACTACGTCAAATTTCAACTGTAAATAACGATCACGAACCTTTCAGCGCTTATTTAAAGAAAACCTCATTTGGATGTTCATAGTGTCGCTACTAGCGTAGGTCGAAATTTGAATCGACGTCATCTTTCAGATGTATAAAAATGCCTACCAAATTTTGTTTATCTAGCACAGCTCCTTCCTAGTGTTGGGATTTTTTTTCCATCAGTGTATATATATATATATATATATATATATATATATACAATTGTTTTGTAAATTTACCCTTTGGCCCTTTCCGGTTTTGTATAGATGTAGGTGGACTTACAAAAAAAAAGAAAAAAAAAGAACACAACAATGAATTTGAAAGATACAGAAAAATGATTAAATACATGAAAATACAACATAGCCAGTCTTGATAAACGCTAGATTCAACTTCTTGAGTACCAGAAACTGGATGAATGAGCATAGTAATATAAATATGAATGCACAAAAGAGTTAAAAATATTGAGAAGGGGGTGAAAAAGAAGTTATGGATAAAGTACGAGCTGTATTAAATGGTGCCCTAAGAAATAGTAGAGTTACTCTAATTGAAGCAGCTCTCCGTGATCAATTAGGAATCTAATCATGTTATATATCTTATATTTAAATAAGGACCCTTATTCCATTACAACCTTGTTTCAAAATAATCGGTGAAGAGCTTTCAGAGATGACCGATTTCGGAAAAACAAACTTTTATATTTTTTAAATAGATAAATTTTGAGAAATATATTTTTATTTTATTATATAAAAATGTATTATTTCTTTTATTAAATATAAATTGATAATGCTGAAAAAAAATGTATGCTTTCTTTAGTAGAGTAGAGTACAAAAACTTTCAGATGTCTCTTCAAGCTTCTCACTAATGTCATTCTCCAACATATCCTTTGAAGCACTCGAAAGAGCCATTTCTGAGTCAATCGTTTTGAGAATTTGATATTGGGTGGGTGGGGGGGGGATGTTTTCCAGAATTTTTCAAAATTAGCAAAATGATTCCTTTCCTGGACGAGATGTAGAAAAAACCTGTTGAGACGATTTGTTTTGTTTTAGGATTAATTTTGAATCCTTGATTTTTTTTCTCCTTTTTTTGGGATGAATAGAAACACATTCTGAAATATCCAGGCTGGAAAGTTATTTCAGTACTTATTGTGGGTGAAACTGTGCTAAAAAAAGTGTCAGTAAGAATGACTCTTTCGAAATCATGAATTAATGAAGTCTGCGGAAATGTTCTAACAAAGTTCACCTGCATAGCCTGAAACATTTCTGAATAATAATACTGTAAAATGTTACTAGCTCTAAAACATATAATTTCATAAATTGCAAATGAATTTAACTTAAATATTAAATAGTTTAAGTGGAAAAGAGAATTATCATACATCAAATTTTATTTTGAAATATTTATTTATATTCAAGAAAAAAATTTGAAATAAAATTGGTATCATTGTAAAAATAATGCCTTAATGTTTTAATTCAATTAAAAACTGATTTATATAAAATATACAATTAAAACTTTTGAGAAAATACGTTGCCCAATTTATTTCCCAAAATTGCGTATGTATTTTTTTCTTTAAGTACTTATAATTTTACCAAAATAACGTATGATTGTGTATATATTTAGAATAGCATGTTTAAAAGAGCATTTTGAACAATATTTATACCGTAATTTAGTGAATTCTTGACCGGCACAAAACTATCATATTACCCAGTCTCCAAGAAATAAATGGGCATCAATCCTTTCTATAATTTTTAGTAAGATGTTGATTCACATGTGAGAATTCGAAGAATGCATTCATTAAATGTATTGTTATCATTACAAAGTTTATAAGTTTTTTTAAAATTCTTTTGCTCTTCGAAAAAGATTATGAAAAATTCAATTTTTTATGGTCATGGTAAAAAGCTGCTATGTTTAATCATGTACCTTATTATCAACGTAATTAATTTTCAAGAAAGATGATTTAATGTGTGTATTTTGGTACTAACACAGCATTCACAATTCTCTGAAATTAATTCTTCGCGATTCAAATGAAACGACGTCATTATTTTCTTAAGAGGCAAAAAATTTTGCATACCTTTTTTTTCTCTATATTAAAATTACTATTAACTGCTATTAACAATTAAATACTTTATAGTAAAAAACTTCATTTTATGTAACATATTTAAGATAATCTATATTATGTTCTCACATAAATGTGTGTTTGAGTGTTCATCTCCAAACGAGTAATGATGACAATTTGATGTTAAATATTGTTTAATTAACAATTAAAGGAACATGGTCCAACTTTTAGCACTAGAAAAGCATTTAATATGATGAAAAATTAAGGCTGACTGCCTTTTACATAAAATTATGTATCACATCAAATCATTGTGAATCGTTCGTACTTCGTTTGGTTGTATAGTATGACGCGAAGTCTTCTCATTCTCTATGTCAGGCTGAGGATTTGTGCGCCATCACTCACTTGCGTGTTGCCATAGCTTAGGACTAAACCTATCTGAGGTAAATCAAATTAAATATATATATATATTATTGTTTGGTAAATTCACCACTATTATTATAAGAAATAATTTTTTATATAAAGATAATTCATAAGATTGTCTAGAATTTTCGTGTCCAGTGTGTTAATGTGCTGTTCTTAAACTAAAGGGCAGCGTCACAAAGTAAAATTTAGGCAATTTAGAAGAGTTTTGAGCAGCCGTTCGGTAATCGGATTTTCTATGTAAAATGTCTCCGCCAATATGGTAGTAATTCAGTAGAAACATTATCAACCTCTTTCGTTTATTGACAAAAAAGTTAAGAAATCATTGATGTAACTTCGATAAAAAATATTAATTTCTCTTTCTTTTAATGTATAATCTAGTTAGCTATGCATTTAAAGTGGCATTTTTCGAATAAGGGCGAGAATCGGGACTAATTTTTGTACATAATGAAAAAATATGTTAATCTATTGACGATGTGTAATAAATTCAGAGAAGTATTCTGAAATTTCGTTTTAAACTTGTCCAGGTAAAAGCTTTTGAAAGACCAATATTAGTGAAAAAGCCTTGCTTGTAAAGCAAATAAGTTTCAGCAGCAAACACTAATTGTGTAAAAATATTTTTTGATGAAACATGTTTGCATATTTTGTAGGGATTTCTAAACATGTTTATTGACTGTTTGAAAAATAACTGGTAATACTTATTTACATGTTCGTGGAATAAAGTTCGTGACTTTATTATGTTTAATTAGACGCCATAGTATTAATTAAAATTTTGCAAATGATATCGAGTATTATTAATTATTCTATCGCCTTCCTGAAAAATAATCATCCATCCAAAGTATACATTACCTCACATGTTATTTTATATCTTTATTCGAAATTTATCGTTTACTTTGAAATGGTGTTAAATGCGTTTTCAAATTTTACTTTGTGTATAGCGAAAAAATAAACTTAAGAGAAAAAAAAGGTACTTAGAAATGCATTTTTTTTTTGTTCTTATATATAATTTCAGATTTCACCATTAGGTTACCTCAGTTTTAATAACTTCCTTAATTTCAGAAGAACAAGTTGAATCACGCTGCGATAATGTGAAAAATTTGTTATTGCTATTAACAGAATTCTACATTTATTACTTTAAAAATATTTTTGTAAAACAATCTTTTATATATGTTTAGATGAAGTAACTGATGATGCAAAGACGATCCCATTAATTTTGCTCATAAAAAACAGTTTTTAAAACATTGGAAGTGCTATGATTGTTTAGTGTCTTATTGTTGTTCTCTTTTCAGTATTAGAAACCTCGATCCAATTATATTTTTATAAAATTTGCAAATGATAGCGAAATTGAAATTAAATTTGTGCACTATTAATATATATGTTGAGGATAAATAATACACTGAGAAAAATATTCCGATATTATGTTTTAAATTTGAGAAGTTAAAAACTTTATTGAAATTTTGGACCACTCTTCTTAGCGATTAATTATTACTTATAAATTAAATTCGTGTCAACTGTAAAAAATTTAAATTATTTTTATTTTAATACTTCTATTATTAATCCTCATTTCAAACACTGTAAGACGATTAAAAATATTAAAATATTAGTATGATTTTGAAACTATAACTGTTTATCACAATTTCCTGGAAAAAAGTTGTGAATTTTTGGAAATCCCTGAAATATTCCTGTTTTACATTTTATTAGTCGCTAATGAATTATCTTAAATATCTTCTGCAAACGATTTCGAGAAATTATAATTATTCTATCTTCTTGTTGAAAAATACATCATCCGTCTAATTGATACATTACGACGAATGATATTTTATATGTATATTTTAAATTTACTATTTACTTTGGCATGGTATTAAAGGATTTCTCGTGTAATATTTTTTGTATTTCGAGAAAATACACATCATTACATACTTAATAGATAACAAATCTATTTGGAGGAATAAAAATTTTTTCGTAATTCTTTTTTTTTTAATTTCGTATTCCTTTATGAGGAATTTAAAGTTTGAATCAGTGCTAGCGTTTCAAAAAAATCAAGTCGAACAGCCCTGCTTTAAAATGCATTTAAAAAGTAGTTACTCTTATTTATAGAATGTGCAACTTACCACTATTTTTATAAATATGATTGCTTTTAATTTTTTATAAGATTTAAAAATTTTTAGTAGTATCAATCTTCTTTATCCAGATAAACGCTCTTTCAATTGTGAAGAGCGTACTTTACTTATTAAAAAATAATGTTTCTTATAGATATACGACTTTTTTTGTAATTAGCATAAATCTAACTTCCGATTCCAACATTAGGCAGCTTCGGTTTTAATAACTTCTTTCATTTCAGGAGAATAGGTTGTACTACGATGAAAAGCTTTTAAAAATAGTTACTTTAAATATATTGTAGAGTGTACAATTTATAACTGCTTCTATAAAAATTCGTTTATTAAATGTTTAGATGAAGAGTACGATGGCCACTGCAAGGAAACTTTCGATCTTCTTATTCTTAAAACGTGCGTTTTAAAACATCAAAGCCATTGCAATTGCTTGGTATCATAATGTTAGAGATGAATGTAATGTCGATATTGTCGACTCAGAAAATTTAAAATTAATTTATTCTCTTTTATTATTATTATTAATGCTCCATTTACAGATTGTATGAGGATTTAAACATTGTAATATTAGTCAGATTTTAAAATACTAATATGGGCTAAGTTTAATAAGTAATTCAATCAATTAAATTCAAACCAATTAATTTTTCAATTCCTAGTATTTGTTCACCTCTCACCGTACATATCAGGTTCAAGTTTTCAATTATTAATAACATATTTTTTATTTATCTACTTCAGTTGAAATAATTTTTTTAAAATTTATAATGGTTGACACTTGATAGAATATTTTTTTTTCAAATAATTATTAAGTAATGAAATTTTTCCAGCAATATCTTTTCGGTCGCCAAATTTGTCCCCAAAAATGCACCAAACTCTGAAATGTTTCTTTTTTTTACCTAAGCAGAAATTGTGTTAATTTTTTTTATATTACTTCTTTTATAGCGATTTGTCAAAAATATTATTATCAATTATTTTTAACATAAATAATTTTAGACACAATTACTTTAATTTATGCTTTTTTAATATGGTCATTTACTCTTACACTATGTATTGCTTGAAATGTCGCACACTTTTAACCATGTCAAACAGCTTTAAAATATCCTTCACATCGCAAAAAACCTTTTATGTAGTTTTTCATAAAAATATTTCACCCAAGAAATATTTTTATTAAAAGAAACATTCTGCTTCAGTTCTCTACTCATATATTATAATTCAAACCTTGTTTAGCTTTAGATGTTTTGCTTTTACTGCTACTATTATTATACAGAATTAACTTTATATATAAATATTGTGAAAATAAATATATTTATGATGTGGGATGCGGTTTTTGTTGCGAACTTCAATCTTTAGATTAAATAGCAGCTCAACAGAATGAAATGTAGTTTAAAATGATTTGTATTTTGATAAATCTGCAGTGTCAGTGAGAATCATTATGCATATTCTATCCCTGTCGATATGCTAATGATTTAAGAATTAGAACATAATCCAGTTTTTATTGTTAAAAGCAATGCATTCAGCATCTTCTACGAAAACTAATAACCAAAAAAATCCTGCTTTACTTTTTAAAAAATAAAGTCGTATGATACAATCGGGTTACCATGCTAGAAATAATTTTTCTGTACCTCTATATTACTCTTTTTTCACTTTAAAAACTTGAGATGCTGTTTCTTTTACAACCCCAGAGACGATTTGTCTGAAATAGAGCGAAATGCCAGCTGCAAGCAGGATATAAATGTCGCATTATTAGGGAGAAACCGTTCATCAGCTTGCAAATTAAAGCAGTTGAAGTTTGTAAAAAATATTCTAATTGAAGACCATTCACCTTTGTAAGAAATACACATTTAGTGATGAAACAAAACTCAATATTTTGGGCAGGACAGCCATCGTAATTTATGGAGAAAGCCTAATATTGTTTTGAATAAAAAAATTTACGTCTTACAAATTTAATTTTTATAGATGTTATTATAAACCTTGTAGTTTATTTTGATATACTTCGTAGCAATCTAAAGAAAATTGTTAAAAATTTGGGTTTGGATGGAAATTCCCTTTTCAGCAATACAACGACCCAAAACAGAGTGCACGTTACCTCAGATGATTCTGATGTATTATATTTAATTCAAACCTTGTTAAGCTCTGTTTCTTTCATTACCACTATCATTTTACAAAGAGAGTATTATTTTTGAACATTGCATGAGTATGTTGAGTCGAAAGAATGTCAGGTAGCATTCTATACTTACTTAATACAATATCCCAGTTCATGTCATAATACTAGAACATTATATTTATTACAGTTAATTTCAATAAGAGGTTAGTCCTACTCCGTGGACGGGAGAATGACAAACATGTCGCCACAGTCATCGCAATATAATTTAAATAAATGTGCAATCTTTTTAAAATGATTATGCTCATCATCCCTGTCGATATGCTAGCGATTAAACTATTACACCGTAATCGAGTTATTACTGTTAGTGCATGCAGTGCGTACTGCGTGCTGTATATTGCTATGCATGCAGAAGTACTACGAAAATCAATAATCCAAAAATTTCTGCTTTACTTTTAAAAATTGAGGGTGTATAAAATTGTAAAGAATTGAACAATAAGGTTAGCCTGCTTAAAAGCATTTTTCTCTACCTTAATATTAATATGTTTTCATTTTTAAACTTAATACGCTATTTCTTTTACAAACTCAAAGAAGATTTGTAAGATTTTCATTGAACTGCACAACTCCCAAAAACATGAAAGTATGTCTTGGAAAATATATTGCTTTGCCCGTTTTAAGGGGATGCTATAAGTCCTAGAGACTTATTACTTGTAAATTCTGACAAATAGTCGAAATAGGGTGGAAATGCTTTTTATTTATGAATAAATATGTATTGGCATTTGCAGCTAGCCATATAATCTATACTTCGTTATATCGATCACAATCGAATAGAAAAAATATTAAATCAATTTTAAATTTGTATGTAAAATTTAATAAAAAAAATTCAAGCATTTAAAAATTAAGCATTCTTTTCTCCACAATACTTCAGTAATTATAACATACAAATAATTTAAAAATTTAAGTTGTTACTGTTAATGCGTAGCATTATTTATCAGCATAATTTTACTATTGAAAGCTATTCTAAAAGAGGCATTATTAGCACTAATAGTTATATAAACATTTCATGAGGTATGGAATATTAAAAATGCTATAAAATATATAGCACTGCAAATTATTAAACATTCTTTAAAAGGAAGATTACTTTACAAAACCCTGAATTATTGAAACTAATTTTTTATTTTAAAATATTATTAAAAAGTCTTTGTATCACCGTATGATTTTGACTTTATCTTCTGAAGGGTGTATTAAATAGAAATTAATATTTAATTAATAGAAAAATTAGCAATAGAATTTTCAAATCTGCTTTCTTTAAAACTTTAGCTTCTGGTAACGAAAAAATGCTAAATTTAAATGCCGCTGGTCCAACTACCGTTCTCTGCAGTTCATTTGCACCGTTTTTAGCTTTACGCGTATCTCAATTTCCATGATTTTAACTAATACAAGTGGTTTATACTATTAAAAATTAGAAGGCTGGAATTTATAAACCTTCGAAGAGGGAGAGTTGAACTAACATAAACCAGTTTTTAAAGAATATGACTTTTGAAACTATTATTGTGTATAAAGAGTGTATAATAATCTCAAGTGCGTAAAGAGAGTAACATTTTTTTTTCTGTGGAAAGAAAGGGCATCTTTCTAATTATTTGGAATCAGCAAAGATTCATTTTGAAATGGATAAATTATCATACATCTATAGCAGTGATGGGGAAACTACGGCCCGCGGAAAGGTTTAATCTGGCCCGTTTAAGAGTGCCGTCGTGAGAATGTTTGAACGCATTCTTTCTTCGTAATGTGACGACCCGCATAAAAACTACCTACGGCGATATTCAAAACACAATAGTATTCTGGCCAAATCCATCCGACCCAAACAGCTGACTCCTTTTCGCTTGAAACTTCCAGACACTCTCGCATTTTCGATTCATTGTTCTGTTTTTCCGAAAGAACCGCAAAACTCCAATTCCCGAACAATCCTTGCAGGTAGGTATAAATACAAGCGAGGCCGCTAGAAGATTAGTTAGTTAGAGACTTAGTCAGTCATCTGCAACGACCCGCTGTGACTCGAGTAATTGTTTGTGTAATCCCCGAAACTGCCACTGCTTCAACAAACATCCGCGCAAGAGCATTAGTTAGTAGTAAGCTTTCGTCAATTGCGTTTTTGTGTGTTATTCTCTGTAGTAGGTAACTTCTAAAATGGATGTTAAAAAAAGAAAAGTGGATTCAGAATGTCGAGTTTTTAAAGAAGAATGGACGTGGAAATATTTCTTTACTTTATTTAAAGAAAAACCTTTGTGCTTACTTTGCAATACAACTGTTGCAGTTTTAAAAGTATATAACATTCAACGCCATTTCAAGAGCAAATATGAAAACAACTCCTACTCATCGTTAAGTGAAGAGGTAAAAAAAATTAAATCGAAAGATTTAATAAAAAATTTATAAAGTCAACAACAATTATTTCAAAGAGCTAAACATTCTCAAAGGTGCGCTATGAAAGCCAGTTATGCGTTGGCTTATAATATTGCTAAATATAATAAAGCATTTTCAGATGGAGAATTTATAAAGCAGTGCATGATAGATGTGTCCGATATTATGTGCCCTGAAAAGAAAAATGATTTTCAGTCACTGTCTCTCTCAAGAAGAATAATCACCGAGAGAATTGAAAATATTGATAACAATCTAATTTCACAACTGACTACAAAAACTCAAACATTTATTTTTTATTCAATTACCATGGATGAAAGTACAGATCAGTGAAACTGCGCAATTACTCATATTTGTGAGAGGAATCAACGCCCACTTTGAAATTACAGAAGAACTTGCAGGGCTGCAGTCAATGAAAGGAACAACGACTGGTGCCGATATATTTTGTGAATTTGAAAATTGCATCTATAAACTTCGTTTACCTATTGATAAGTTATGTAATGTAACTACAGATGGTTCTCCTAATATGGTTGGAATCAATCAAGGATATGTTGGGAAATTTAATTCTAAGTATACGGAAAATGATGTTGTTTTTTTGCATTGCCTTATACATCAGGATGCTCTCTGTAAATCGGCTTTAAATATTGACCATATACTTAATATTGTTGTAAAACTAGTAAATATGATTCTTTCCAGAGGATTATTTCATCGCCAGTTTCAACAATTTTTGGAGTCCGTACATGCTGAGCATTCCGATATTATTCAAAAGTTCGTTGGTTAAGTGCTGGAAAAGTATTTGAAAGAATTTGGGATTTAAAAGACGATATTGTGAATTTTTTTCCTGATAAAGACATTTATAATCAATTTGACGTCTTAGAAAACGAAACGTATCTTTCTGATTTCGCTTTTTTCAGACCTCCTCGTACACATGAATCAACTTAATCTCAAATTACAAGGGAAAAATCAGTTTCTTCACGATATTTGGCAATACCTGAAGAGTTTCAAATTACAGTTATTATTTGCTAATCAGATCTCTAAATCTGATTTTTCTCATTTTCGAAGAATAAAATCTTTAAAATTCACTATATCAAACAATAAGATTAAAAAATACGAAATTAATTTGAGAAAACTATCTTCAGAATTTGAAAGGAGATTTCAGGACTTTAGAAAAATGGAACCAGAGTTTAGTATTTTTGTGACTCCATTCAATGTTAATTATGAAGAAGTTGATGCAAAATTTCAACTTGAGTTAATAGAACTGAACTGTAATACTCTCCTGAAACAAACTTTTCATACAGTACCATTACTAGAATCTTATAAAAATTTAAGTCCAGATAATTTCCCAAATCTAATTACTCATACAATGACGATAATGACAATGTTCGGCTCATCTTATATATGCGAACAAATCTTTTCAACAATGAAGCTTAGGAAAACTTCTTTAAGAAACAGAATTACAGATGAGCACCTTTCATCAGTTTTAAGAATTTCTGCTTCGCAAATGGAACCGGACTATGATGAAATTTTGATAAAGCAGTCTCAATTTCATTTTTCTCATGCACCATCAACCAGTAATGACACCAGAAAATAAATTGATAATACTTCACATCAAGAACTACACTAAATTCATTTTATATTTTGTGCTTATAATTTTCTTACCTTTTGCTTTTTTACTATTAAAATAATAAGTGTATGTAATAATATATGTATATGTTTATAGAACACAAATTTTTTAACGATTAAGCATTATTCTTTGGCCCGCTACGATCGTCTAGTTATTACAAATGGCCCGTCTTAAAAAAAGTTTCCCCACCACTGATCTATAGAATAGATATCGTATTTTAATATTACATTCTTTGTTTTAGAAATTAGTATCGAATGTTTTGAGAATTAGTAAATCTTGCTATGTTAACCTCTACAATCAGCTTAATCCTCTGCTAGTCAGATTAATATCGATGTTTAAAAAAAATTGAAATCGGAAAGGAAGAAAATATTGCAGTTATGTTCTTAAGAATTTATGTATATCCATTTTCGTTTCTTTTTGCAAGACATATTTCTTGAAATTGGAAATACACAATAGTTATGATTATGTGATAAATACAAATCAATCTATACTTTACAGACGGCAGATCTTCTTAGAGTAGGGTTTTCTTGGTAATTTTTAAAAGTAACTTCCGATTGCACTATTAGTCAATCAAAGTTTTAACTATTTCCCATGGATTCAGATCGAGGAAACTAGGATGACCTATGCTGTGATTAAATACAATGAAAAAAAATTTCATCGCGATTGATTAAATTTATAAATTACCACTATTTTACTAAAATATAAGGAAATAAATAATTAGATAACTTGATTTCGTGATCTGTATTTTGAACTGCCATGATAATTAAATGAAATGCTATTCAGTGAAGTGAAAGCGTAGCTTGTGATAGAAAATTAAACCCATTATCTTTGTTTGGGTCATGGACTTCTTTCGATAAACAGGCAAGCACGTGTTTAATCAATGCATAGAACGACTTAATGAAAGGTTAAATATACTTCTGTAAGAGATAATTAAGTGCGTTAATTTATATAATGTAGTTTTTTGTTTCCCACGGATTCATTCCCAGATTGTACACTTACCGTCACGGCTTGTAAGGAGACAAGCGTCTATCACCAATAACTGAAGCAGCCTGAAAAGAGTAAGATGTTTGTGGCTCTTCACATTTTATTTCACTATCTGAGGAATAATCAAATTCTTAATATATTAATAATTAAATCATTAATATATTATTATTAATGAATTAATCAAAATTTGATGTATTATCGATTGTAGTACCACTAGATGAATCAAAAATACACTCCCTATGTAAATTGAATATATCTCCATTTTTGTTTACTGATTGTACCTGTAAATCTTTTAGTACAATAGGTTTCGATAGACTATTTCTTAAATATTCTTATTCTAGTCGAAATGCAGTTCCGTGTCGAAAACAAATTTGAAATTTTATTCACAAATATTTTAATATAATAAATTTATCAAATTAAAATCAATTATTTATTGTATATTTCTTTTTTCCATAACAATTCGTCTTCCTTTCCCTTTGTTTTGTTTCAAATTATCATTATATCTTCTAATTAGTCAGTATGCATTATGCATCGTCCTTTCGCAAATGACTATCAAAATTGAAAGTAATTTTTAGCATACCAAAAATCGATATCTTGAGAAAATTTCGACGATATGTAATGTATTTACCAAAAACATAAACAATTATTCAAATTTAATATTTCTAAAATTTTGAAAGTAGGGTGTACGTGATTAAGTTTACTCATAATGTAAATAGATGTCAACGGCATTCAATTTTGCATAATAATTTTTTTGATATGCAATTTGTATATTATATACGGATTTATGTACATTCTAATGTTTAATAAGTTTTAAAAGGTATAAACTGGCATTAGTAATTTATAAGCTCTTGGAAAGAAGTTGTCAATTCTTCTAAATGATTCTGAAGAATGTATTGTTTATACTTCATTAATCGATAAACAATTTACTAAACTTCCGTTTGCAAATGATTTTGTAAAATTTATAATTATTCTATCGTGCTGAAAAATACGTCCATGCATCCATATATCATCTGTCCAAAATACAAGTCGCAGGTTATATGCACATTTTAAATGAATAGAATACTTTGACATGGTATTAATAGTTTTAGGAATGCGAATGAAAATACGTCATTGTTTACGTCACAGTAAACAAGGGCATTTAGAGAGGGAATTTTTGTTTTGTTGCTTTAAAAATGCTGTCAGATTCTACTTCTAGGCAGTTCAATTTTTAATTACTTTCACTGATTTATTTCAGAAGAAACTTGTCGAACTGACCTGCAATATAATACAGTTATAAATAGAATACAAAATTGACCATTACATCTATGTAAAATTGTTGCTGATATATTACTGTGATTAGGTAAAATTTGGTCTTGTCGCCCAGAAAATATGTAATAATTACTTATAACAGACGTTTTAGAATACATTAAGAACTTTATAATAGTTTTGTATATTTTGAAAGATAAATGTAAGGACTATATTGTTGCTCTTTATCAATTGTGAGTGAATCCCAAGTATATTTTTTAAAAAAAATTTAATTTCAACTAATTGTTTCACTTTTATCAAAAACCGGAACAATTTCTTTCGGTTTCTGTAACAAAATTCGCTAATTAATCAAAATGCTTGCACAGCACCGCTATTAAGTCTTGGTGAAAACTGAAATTAACTATTGTACATCAAAACTAAATATGTTGAGAAAATGTTAACAATATGTAGTTTGTTGAGTAAACCAGTCCCAAATTTCGTTAAAATTCATGAGATAACAAATAATATCAAAATTATGAAATGTTTTTATAACGTTTCGGTATTTAACAAAATAACTTTTTGTCAACGACAAACAGAAGTAATATTTTAAAATTACTTTATTTAAAAAATATTCATTATTATAAATTCGCATTTTACAAGATGCATGCTGATTATGAAACCGTAAAATTTAAGTAGGAGTTAAGAAATGAAACCCGGCTTATTTACTTATAAACTTGTAGAAAGAATCTTTGCAGAGTGTTACTTACTTATATTTTATTAGTCACTGAATCATTCACTAAAACTTCTGTAAAATATTCATGGAAGTTATATTTTTTTTCCTTTTGTGCTACTGGAAAATACGCCATCACTCTAATTGGGCAAAATGCGTCACAGATTATTTTATAGTAACATTTCAAATTTATATTGTACTTTGACGCGGCATTAAAAGTATTTATGCGTATAAAAGTATTTATTGTATTAAAAGCATTAGAAAGCTGGAATTTATAAATCTTCGGTGAGTGATAGTTGAACTGCCATGGATCAATTTTTAAATAATATCATTTTTGAAACGATTATTGTAGCAGAAAACACATTTTATCGAGTGTATAACTAAATGAACATATTTTTTTTATATTATTTCTGTGGAAAAAAAGGGCAACTTTACAATTACTTATAATCGGCAAATATTTGTTTCTAAATGGATAAATTATCATGCATTTATCGAAAAGATATTGCATTTTGATATTTCAATTTATGTTTTTGAAATTGTTCTTAGTATCGAATATTTTGAGAATGAGTAAATTTTGCCATGTTAACATCTACAAATTGCCAGTCTACTTAATGTCGATGTTGGGGTAAATTGAAATAGAAAAAGAAGAAAGTATTACTATTATGTTCTAAAGAATTTACATATATTCATTTTAGTTTACTTTTTACAACATATTTCTCGAAATTTGAAATATGTTATCTCGAAATTATAAAAAGTTATGATAAATGTATTTTTAAGATGTGCATTATATACAAGTCAATCTAGACTTTACACAAACAAGGCTTCTTAGAGTAGGGTTTTCTTGGTAATTGTTTTAAAAGTAGCTTCCTATTGCACTATTAGTCAACTAAAGCTTTAACCATTTCTCACTGATTCAGATGGAGAAAACTAGGATGATCTGTGGTTAAGTACAATGAAGAAAATTTATATTGCGATTCATATAATATATAGTATATCACTACTTTTCTTAAATATAAGTAAACTTATAATTAGATAATGAGGAATAAATCAATTTTATTTCTTATAAGAATATGTATGAATCGCGTTTCACTGTAGTGAAGGCGTTGAAGTATAGCAGAGCATACAGTTCTTGAGAGAAAACTTATACTTTTAATGTATATTTGGATCATGGACTTTGTTGAATATACAATCTCGCCTGTGATTAATCTTGGGAACGAACAGTGATTTTGACTTAATGAAACGTTTATAATACTTTGATAAGACAGATTTAAGTGCTTTTATTTATATATTATAGGTTTTTTTTGTTTTATATTGTCAATTGATTGTCACTGCTTGTAATGAAACAATCGTTTGTAACCAGTAACTGAGGCAGCCCAAAAAGAAAAAAAGATAATATTTGTGGCACTTCACATTTTATTTCACTATCTGAGGATAGCCCTTAATTTATTAATCCTAATTTACTATATCATTGATTATAGTGCCACTAGATGAATTAAAAAGACACTCTCTATGTAACTTGATTCTCTCACCATTTTTATGCACTGATTGTGCCTGTAAATCTGTTAGTGCATTGGTTTTGATAGTCTTTTACTCAAATATTTTCATTCTAGTCGAAATGCGGTTTCATATAGAAAAATATATATATATTAGATATTTTATAGAAAATTATTTTACTACAGTAAATTTAATAAATTTAAAAACAATTATTTATTGTGCGTTTCTTTTTTTCCATCACAACAATTCGTCTTCCTACTCCTTCGTTTTGCATCACATTATCATTATATCTTCTAATTAGTCAGTATGCATTATGCATCGTCATTTCGCAAATGATTATAAAAATTGAAGGTAATTTTTGAATACCACAAACTGATATCTTGAGAAAATATTGTCGAGTAGTAATGCATTTAACGAAAACATGAAACAATTATTAAGATAAAATATTCCTGAAATTTTGAAAGTCCTGCTTTCATGATGAAGTATTACTCATAAAGTAGCTAGATGTCAGAGGCAAACACTTTTGCATAATTTTTCCCTATGCAATTTGCATATTATATACAAATTTAAATACATTATAATGTTTAATAAGTTTTAAATACCATAACCTTGTATTATATATTCACAAGCTTATAGAAAGAAGCTGTCAATTATTCAAAGTGTCTCTCTGAAGAATGCCTTTTTTATACTTCATTAGTCGATGAAGAATTTACTTAAATTTCTTTTGCAAATCATTTTGTAAAATTTATAATTATTCTATCTTACTGACAAATAATTCCATTTATCATGTGTCCGAAATACAAATTATGTCACTGGTTATATGCACATTTTGAGTGTATAGAATACTTTGACATGATATTACAAATTTTAGAAATGCGAATGAATACACGAAAATTTTGACTAATTATTAAACAGTGCTATTTAAAGTGTGAATTTTTGTTTAGTTGCTTTAAAAATAATGTCAGATTCCACTTCTAGGCAGCTCAAGATTTAATTACTTCTCACTGATTTATTTCAGAAGAAACTTGTTGAACTGAGCTGCAATATAACAAAGTTGTAAATAAAATACAAATGTGACTATTACGTCTATATAAAATTGTTGCTGTTATATTAAGTTGATAAGGTGAAATTTTGTCTTGTCGCCCAGTAAATAAATAATAACTACTTATAACAGGTATTTTTGATAACAGTAAGGGCTTTATAATAGTTTAGTATCAAATTTTGGAAGATAAATGTAAAAACTATATTGTTGCTCCTTTAGCAATTGGTAGTAAAACCCAAGTAAATCTTTACAAAATTTAAATCCAACTGATTGTTTCACTTTTATCAAAAAATGGGGTATTTTCTTTCTGTTTCTGTAACAACATCGGCTAATTAATCAGTATGCGAGCACAGCAGCGTTTAATGGTGGTAAAAACTGAAAATAACTATTGTACATTAAAACGAAATATGTTGAAAAAATTTTAACAATATGTAGTACGTTGAGTGAAACCTTCACAAATTCCCCTATAATTCATGAGATGAAAATATTATTAAAATTTTAAAAGACTTTTTATAATGAATAAGTATTTAATAAAAAAACTGTTTATGAACGACAAACAAAGTAATATTTTAAATTACTTTAGTTTAAAAATTTCAATAATTCGAATTTTACCAGCTGCATACGCATGGAGAAATCGTAAAAATGTAATGCTAAAAATGTAATGGATTTAAAAAAAATGTAATGCTATGAAGAAATAATATAGTCATTAATACGACGCATGAATTACCACTAGTTAAATAAAATATTTTTGAATATAAATTTTGATCAATTAAAAGCAATGTATATAAGGAGACTTTTTTTCTAATTTTTAAAGCGTTTCATGAAACCTATGGAACGTTAAAAGTACTTAACATCAAAATGATATCAGTTTTCGCTCCGACGACAGTGCTTACTTTTCCGTTAGGCAACTGGCTCCTAACGATATAAACTTGATTTGAAAGGTTTATTGTTTCCTAAGGAACTTTTTATAATGTTTTCTCAAAGACAATTAAATCAATATAATTGCTGTAAAAAGTGGTTAATTGCTTTTAAAAAATTCGATTGCAAATTTAAACAGCTTAAGATTTTACTATGGAGAATAAAGAAATATTATAAATTGCGATGAAAAAGTAATATTCTGATTAACAAGAGAAATAAACTACCACTATTTAAATAAAATATTTTTTAATATATATTTAGATCACACAGTATGAGTCAGTTGATGCGTCTGTGGTTGGGGCGTTAATAACGCTCTTAATTAAACGACTGAAGCATCAGGACTACTTAAAATCTGATCAATATCACGCTGGCGATAAAGCTTACTTCTCTGTTTGTTACCGGACTTTACAAGGTCTTGAAATCTTTAAAATGTTTTCACAAAGGGAATATTGGCTCATGCATTAAATGAATATAACTAATTTTATGTATTACTAGCTAGTACCCAGCTCGTTGCTGCCGCAGTAGATATAATAATTTAAAAGAACTGCCTTGTTTAGTTAGGAATAATAAAAAATATATTTATTTTCATATCGGAAATGAGTACATTCTTTGAAGTTGAATGAAAGAGAAGTGTCAATAATTTTTATTCCAATCATTTTTTATTTTATTATTGGAAAGCTTTGAAATAAGCAACATATTTTGGTTTTTCCGTCTTCAGAAAAAACAAATTAATTTCTTGACGGTACGACTCGTAGCATCTGGCATACAACTGATTATGTGAAAAACCTGGATTTTTTAAAGTTCAGTCCACAAACTTGAAGCGATCGACCATGTACATTGTTAACGGTCATCTAGAATGCAAGTGGAATGGGGAACTGTAGTCGTTCAGAATCGAAAGGAATTTTGAGGGAGGGGCAATAATGGGATAGCATAAAATGAGCACATCTTCTCCAATCGACGTTCTTTTAAGGATAGTTGTCACACCTCATCCCCCTATTGGTTTTTTGA
Source organism: Argiope trifasciata (assembly GCA_026543055.1). Taxonomy (NCBI): domain Eukaryota; kingdom Metazoa; phylum Arthropoda; class Arachnida; order Araneae; family Araneidae; genus Argiope; species Argiope trifasciata. The sequence goes on along the minus strand of JAPMOQ010066804.1, from coordinate 15,328 downwards.
TTCTGATACTGGTGATCAGGTGGCATGTAAATGTTGTCTATCGATTAATGCCTCAAGTTGATCTTGAGACTCTGAAACACGTGTATTTGCAGTTTGTAAACGAACTGCTTAATTGCTCTCTTTTCTTTCCTCGTTTGCTTATGGATTTGGCTATTTTCCAGATGCTGTGCAGCAAGTTCTATTAAGTGACGAATGTTCGGGAACATATTTTTTGTGGAAGCAATCAACATCATATGCTTTTGTATAACAGAAATATTGTTTGTTGATTCGCTTAATAATTAGCAAATGTACTCTTTGCTCTGTAAAATTTCCATTATATATAACTTAACTTTAGCGACATCTATTATAATTTTATTTTCTATGTGTCAGATCAACTCTGAATAATATGTGCGGTTTCCTACAAAAAAAAATAATGAGCATACTGAATGACATCCTGTGTAAAAGACTATTCATTAATGAGAAGAAACACATTAGTGCTTTCAGCATGTATTTTTTGATTTCATTTCCCTCACATTTACTGAAATCAATTGTAATTTTATTTTGTTTGAAATATGTGCGATTAATTCCGATCAATATTGCCAATATTAAATTTTAAATCTAATATTTGTAGAAATGCAAGCAATAGGTTTCAACAAGTGTCAACGCAATCTGTTGAATAATACAGCAGCGGTCATAATACAAACAAACAAAAATTCATTTATACATCTCTATAACAGTACTCTGTCTAAAACCTTCATGCAGATGCAAGCAATAAGTTGACTAAGCTGGTATAAAAATTGTCTGAATTCATTTTTATTTATGTAGATTGTATAATTTTAATATGTCCTTAACCGTGCTATATGAGCCAGTAATAAGTATTCAAAGTGGTAACTTAACATCAGTCAGTACAGGGACTGATGCAGCCAGAGAGAAAAAAGAAACTGATGTGGCACTTAACATGTTATTTGTCTGAGAAAAGAAGTTAAAGGCCTTTACCCTAATTTGAAATATCATTGATTATTATGCCACTAGATGACCGAAATAGAAACACATAAATTGATCTTAACATCATTCCTGCACTCTCATTGGGCTTGTAAATCTATTAACAGTTGGGTTTCATAATTTGTTAAGTAAATATTCGCCTTCCAGTCGAAATGAGTTTTGACATTGAACTGAATGTATAAAAATTAGAAATTCTGAACTTCTCAATTCAATCGAAATGTAATAAAAAGTAACTAAATCAAAGTGAAAATATATCGATTTTACGAAAATTCATTTTAACTAAATACTCGAAAATATTTAAATGAAATCTTTAAATAATTATTATAGCATGCGTTTCGTTCATCTTCAACAGATGGCGCTTTTTTATAAGGGAGATCTATATTGGATTCCATTATCCAAAACAGTAATTAAAATCAAGTTGTTTTATGTCATCTATCTTATATTTAAAAACCTACCCGTATCCCATTACAACTTTGTGTGAAAATTTCAAAACAATCAGGGAAGAGCTTTGGAAAATGGTCTATTTCTGAAAAACTTTTATTTTTCTTTACATAGATAAATTTTGAAAAATATTTATTACCTTATTATATGCGGAATGATGACACTGTAAAAAATTTCAAATGATACAATTTTCGTTACTATATTATATTTCATGCTAATTGAGAAAAATCTTTTATCACAACTTAAAAACGTGTTTAGAATTTTGATGTTTTGTTATTGCTCAAATTTTATATATATATATATATATATATATATATATATATAATACTATTATTTTCTTATCTTTATTTCAAAGCAATGCTGATATATTGAAATCTTCATGATCTTGCTGATGTCCAAAAATTATGCACACTACTTTAAATATTTTTTGTAACTAATGTGTCTCAGTAATGTGTATACATGATTAGAAACCCGTCGCTAGTATTCTGGCTTGAAAATAACATGCCACATTAAATTTGGTTGTTTTGTAGGATTTCATGGCATCAGAACCAGGCTTGGCCATGCTACGCCAAAATGGTTAAACAAAACGGTGAAACTAAAATTCTCAAGATTTTTAAAATATTATCCTAAAACTACTTTACACGCTTAACTGATTTGCCAGTTTGCATCGATTCATAGAATTTTGATAGTTGTAAACAAAAAAATTACACTCATTACGATTATAATTGAATGTAAGAATTACTCAAAATATATAGAGAAGTAAAATATTCAATGGGTTATTTCTATTTGAATTATAAAAGGAAAATCGTCCCAAAACAGAAAGTGCATTTAATCAGATAGCAAAGAAAATAAAACAGAACAGTGTTTAAAGAAATTCATATAAAAAAAGTCTGCAAGGAAGAAACTATCGATTTTAAAATCAAGAAACTGTTTCAGGAAAAATCAATTTGTTATAAATTACCCGAAAACTCATTGTAATATCCCTTCTACATGAGAAATGATGAACAAATTTTAAATAAGTGCCATGAATGCATTCAATATGTAAATAAGTAAAGGATTTTTAAGATTTTATAGGGAAAATTGTTACGAAATTTTATATATTTTTGTATTAATATGTTTATGTTTAGGCTACTTTTGCCTAATGGAAGGATGTAGTGGATTGCAAACATTTCCAGATGTTTCTTCGAGTTCCTTGCTCATGTCGTACCCCAATGTAGCCTCTGGAGCATTTGAAATGGTCATTTTTGTGTCGATCTGCAAATGGAAGGAAGAGGCAACTTCCAATAATTGAAAACTCTCAAGTTTTTGCTATTAGGGTTTTTTTGCGATCCAAGTGCAATTATTCGTCAGTTTTTTTTTCTTTTTCTTTTTTTTCTTTTTTTTTTACAGTAGTAGATTTGATATTTTTCTTACATTGGAGCATTTGATTTTTTCTTGTACGGGTCGTATTGATTCGATATAATTCAGTTGGGGTTTTTTTTTGGTATTCATTTTGAACCCATTATTGTTTTTTCTTTTATGAACTTGTTTGAAGCCAGTGACATCTGGATAAGTAGAAGCATATTCTAAAACATTCAGACAAGGAATTTTTTCAACACTTATTTTGGGCAAAAATGTTAAAAAGGATTCAGTACGAAAGTCAGTTAACAATCATGAATTAATGAAATCTGGAAATGAGTTAAAACTACGTTCACCTACATAGTATGAAACATTTCTAAATAACGATACTGGAAAATTTATAAAAGATTAGTTCATAGGTTTCAAGTGAATTTAACTTAATTAATTCAAATAGTATGGAGCATTGTCACTAATCAAGTTTAAACTTTATAATGAATTTTTTTTTTTGGATTCAAGAAAAAATTAGAAATAATTTTTTATCACAGGAAAAGTAATGCCTTAAAGTTAACTACTTTGTTTTTCCCAAAAAGATTTTGTAAAATTCAAATCTATTTTTTTAAGGCCACATAAAAAAGTTGCTTATTTTGTCTTGTACCTTATTACCAATATAATTAATTTCAGACAAAGATGCTTAAGTTTTTACCACTACAAGAAATATCTGAAATTCGTGCATACCTATTCATAAGAAAAATTTCATGTTTCCTTAAAAGGGAATCAAAATTTTTGCATTGTTCTTTTTCTTTATTTCTGTTAAAATCAAAGCACTCTATATTAAACATTTTCATAGTAATAAAAAATATTAGGAGAATTTGTATGCATCATGTTCTCATATGTAATAAAATAAAAGATTGTTCTTTGACAAATAATTATTTTGCATAATGAACCACTATTATTATACAACAATTTGTTATATATAAATATTGCACAATTTCTTCTGTACCAATAATTCAATGTATTTTCTTCTGTTCTTAATGAGAAGGGCAGCAATAAATAGTAACATTTTTACTATTGATAAGAAAAGTTAGTCGCGAAATAGATTGCTTGCGCATATTGTCTCTTCTAAGATAGTAGTGATTAAAGAGGAACAATAGTAACCTCTTGTATATAGTGACAATAAAAATATAACAGGATTACTCATTGGTTATTTTTTATCAAGAATGGTAAAATTTATTTTGAATTTTTATTTAGTATATAATTAAGACAAATAAAGTATTTAATTATAAATAGTAAATTAAATTCATAAGATAAAAATAATATTAATTTGATAATGATAAAAGACGAAACGGGAATTTAAATAAATGATTTCAAATCTAATATTTTGTTCATTTTTTTAAATTCTCTCATGACTTTATTTTTTTCATATTTAGGTAACATTCGATTAGATTTATCCTTCCAGGAACTACAGAACTTATTTTCACTAATACAACATTATAAACTAATTCGCAGACGGCAACATTCATTTTCACTAGAAATCAAACATTATATCCCTGCTCTATATTAGGGATATCAGCATTATAAGTGAAAAATTTGTTTTAAGACAAAAAATATAGAGATTGTGCAATAACTCTTTTTGAAATTATTTTGTTTAATAATAATAGTAATTTATGCGATAGATACAATAATCAATAGTTCTTGAGTCTTTTTAAAGGGTTTTTTTTTTTGCATTGACTTTTACACTGTGTGAAGCATTCAATGAAATTTCATTCATAAAGATTCACGTGAAACAATTTAAATATATTCTTCACAAGTCCCAAAACTTTTAATGTCTATTTTTAATTTTCTTCTCAACTTGCAGATATTTTATGTCAAACTTCTTCATACTGATTAAATTGATTGTTTAAAAATAACATTTTGAGTCTATTCTTTTTTTATAAAATATAATTCACACTTTTTCTCTATATATATATTTTGCTTTCACTATCAATATGAATATTCTAAAATTTATTTTGAGATTAAATATTAATAATGTCAGTTTCTGTTGTGAAACTCAAGCGTTGATTTTTTTTCCATTTGAAAAAGCAGGAATCCCGAATTATGATCTGCCTAAAATAGTATGCAATTAGATAAATGTGAGATTCGGTACGCTCCGTATCCCTGTCGGAATGGTAGTGATTTAAAAGTTAGAAAATAATAGAGTTTTTACTGTTACTGGCAATGCATTCAGCAGTTCTACAAAAATGGATAATCCAAACAAACGGAATCTTTACTTTGAAAAAATAAAGGCATTTGAAATTCTAAAGAAATGAGCATCGCTTCCTCATTTTTGAAAGAATTTTTATATCGTCTTATAACACCGCCTCATACTTTTTAAACTTCAGAATTTGATTCATTATTTCTTTTACAAAATAATTGACAATTTGCAATATTTCCATTAAACTTTACAATTCCAAAATATATGAAAGCCTGTCATAAAAATCCAAAGTTTTACAAAGGTTAAATAATGGCCATAATTCCTTGAAACGTATAACATGTAACTTATAGCAAACCCTGTGAAATTCGTTCAAAAAACATCCTATTTATGCATTAATACACATTAATATTTGCATTCAGACATATAATTTATTTTCCATTAGTTAGTTCACAATATGGCAGAATTTTCTAGAATTAATCTTTAAAAATTATTAATTTTAGATTTTTTATATAAAATTAATAAAAAATTCAAGCAATTAAATGTGACCTTAAAATTAAATCAAGCATTTTTTCTTCATAATACTTGAGTTATTATAATATACAAATTATTTCAAGTAGAAATGCAAGTTATTACTATTAATACGAGTGATTTTACCGTACAACTGTAGTATTTTGTTTCATTTGAAAGTAAAGAGGAAAAAACTATTATTAGTACTAATAAATTTAGTAATTTAATAACAGTATCAAAAATTCGAAAACTATGCAAAACTCAGCTCCTTCTGCCGAAAATGTGTCAAATTTCACTGCTGCAGGCCCACCCACCCTTCTCTGTACTTCAATTGCATAGTTTTTAGTTTCTACGCATGTCTCAATTTCAAGGTTCCAACTAATAAAAAGGATTAATCCTATTAACAGAATTAAGAAGTTGAATTTATAAATTTTCGAGGAGTGACAATTTTTCTACCATTGAACAGATTTGAAGAATATGATTTTTAAAAAGATTGTTTTCATTAAAAACACTCTTTCAAGTAAATACGTAGAGCAATCATTTCTTTTATTTTTGTGCGAATAAAGGGCATGTTCCTTTCCATTACTTATAATCAGCAAAGACATATTTCTGCATGGATAATTTATCTTACAGCCAAAGACTATATATTGGATTTTGATATTAACTTCTATGTTTTAGAAATAAGGTTCCCTATCGAATATTTTGGGATTATGTAAATTTTCAAAACAAAAACTCATGATGTAAATTAATTCGAACACCATTCCGGTTAAATCATTTCATAAATCTATTACTTCATACTTTTGTTGATAAAGTGTTACAGAAGTATTCTCTGTTACAGAAGGAATTTTTTAATACAATAAATTTTTTCAGATTAAGCGAAATATTTATTTTATTGCTCTCATTTGTATAGCATCAGTTCTCTTCTACGGTTTCTTCAGTTTTACTTACATCACTATGTAAATGTATCATCTAATAATTTAGCATGCATATGCAGCGTTATTTAGCAAATCGTGAAGAAAACTGAAAGTAATTTTTGCAAACAAAAAATCGATATGTTAACGGAATGTTTTGATGATATTAATGCGTTTAGAGAAACACAGTTGTGTCACATTTACAAGAACTGGCAAATTCTGTTTCTGCAAATATATCGGCTGAGTAATCAGTATATGTGAACAGCACCATTTTACAAATGGTGGCTAAAATTAAAATTAAGTTTGGACACAAGAAGTAGTTAGGTTCAGAAAATATTAACGAGATGTGGTGCATTGATAAATATTCTGATATAATTTACATAAAATTCTGACATATTATTTGTCAATAAAAAATTTATTAATTTTTTTTTTGAAAAATATTTTATGGAATTTATATGTAATCTACTGTCCTACTGAAAAATAATTCATCCATCCATTTGGTTAAAATATACATTACATCATAGTTTATTTAATATGCATAATTTAAATCTGTAATATACATAGACACAGCATTAAAAGCTTTCTGATAACAGACTTTTTGTGTTTCGAATGAATACTTGTCACTATATATTTAACAGGAAACCGAATATTTTTTGCTACTTTTCTTCCCTATTTAAGAAAAATTAAACAAAACTTTAACAGTTTACGTCTCTGCGATACTGCTTACTTGTGCGTTTGGAGATCAACCTGCTGTGATATACGCTGATTAAATGTTTATTGTTTGTTAATGGCGTCTATAATATTTTGACAAACATAATTTTTTCGCAATTATTAATTGCATATAATTTATTTCGTCTTTTTTTATACTGTGAACTAATAACCGCTGCCGCTGTGTCTGTGAAAAAATTAAACACCAGTTAAATGGGATATGTGGCCAAAAAGGAAATAGAGAAATGATATAGCTTTTAACATGTTACTTATCTAAGAGAAGACAGTAAGGCCTTTACCCTAATTTGATACATTATTGATAACTGTGGCACTATATGACCAAAGCAGAAACTCTGACATTGGTTTTACATCATTCCGGCACACTCATTAGGCTTGTAATTCTGTTAACCCAGTTGGTTTCCATGGTGTATTAGGCAAACATTCGCATTTCAGTCGAAATTGTTTCGACATAGGATTAAATACATAAAAAATTATAAATTCTACACATCTCTATTCTAACGAAATGTCACACGAAGTATTTAAATCATAATGAAAATAAATCGATATTTATGAATATTTATTTCAACTATAATCGAAAATGTTGAAATATAACCCTAAACTAATTATTAAAGGTTCGGTTTCTTTTATTGTCCAGAGATGACGCCTTTTTATAAGGGATATCACAAGTAGTTTTGATTATCCAAAACAGTAATAAAAACCTTGTTCCCTGTTATCGATGTGACATTTATCTTATATTTATAAAAAGACCCTTATTCCATTACAACGTTGTGTAAAAATTTCAAAACAGTCGGTGAAGAGCTTTCAGAGACTACTGAAAAACAATCTTTTATAAAAATAAAACTTTTGGAAAAACAAACTTTACTATATTTTTACATAGATAAATTTTGAAAACTATTTTTTTTTTCTTTTTTTATATATAAAATGTGTTACTTGTTTTATTATATACAAAATGTATTATTTATTTATTATATATAAAATGGTAACGCTGAAAAAAATTTCAGGTTTCTTCTCCCTAATGAAAGGAGGAAGGTCGTGGAGTGCAAACATATTCAGTTGTCTCTTCGAGCTCCTCACCAAGGTCATACTAAAACACGTCCTTTGAAGCACTCGAAAGAGTCATTTCTGAGTCAATTTGTTTTCAGAATTTGATATTGGGCGGGGTGACGTTTTCCGAACTTTGCAAAACTATTCCTTTCTTGGACGAGATGTAGGATAAGTTCGTTAAGACGATTTTTTTGGTTTATGTTTAATTTTGAGTCCTTGATTTTTTTTTTCTTTTTGGATAAATAGAAATACATTCTGAAACATCCAGGCAAGAAATTATTTCAGTACTTATTGTGGGTGAAATTGTGCTAAAAAGGATTCAGTAAGAATGCCACTTTAGAAATTATGAATTAATGAAGTCTGCGGAATCGTTATAACAAAATTCACCTACATAGCATGAAACATTTATGAATAATGATACAGTAAAATGTTACTAACTTTAAAACATATTATTTCATAGGTTTCAAATGAATTTAACTTAATTATTAAATAATTTAAAGAAAAGAACATTGTTACAAATTAAATTTTATTTTGAAATATTTATTTATTATCAAGAAGAAATTAAAAAGAAATTGATATCACTGGAAAAGTAATGCTTTAAAATTTTAATTCAACTAGAAACTTTTTTATATAAAATATACTATTTTAATGTTTGAGAAAATTCGTTGCTCAATTTATTACCGAAAATTGCGTATGAAATACGCATATTTTTACCAAAATAATGTATGTATTATATTTAGAATTCTCCAATAGCGTGTTTAAAATAGCCGTTTGAACAATATTTTTGACGGAATTTAATGAATTTTTTGGCACAAAATTATCATGTTATAGTTATCATTACAAACAATAAAAATTTTCTTTGAATTCTTTTGCGTTTCGAAAAAAATTGTGTAAAATTTAAATCATTTTTTTTAAAACTTTTTTTTAAACTTGTACATTATTTAACGTAATTAATTTGTGTTAAATGTGATTTAATGTGCGTATTTTGGTAATAACACAGCATTAAGAATTCTTTCAAATTCATTCATTCCTATTCAAATGAAATGTCTTTATTATTTCTTAAGAGCCACAGCATTTTTATATACATTAGAAGCTCTTTATTCGCGGGGTATATGTTCCATAAATATGCCGTGAATACGGAATTGTAATTTATATGAGATTATAGGGATTACTTTCCTAGGTGACAAAATAAAAAAGACAAATATATAAAAAAATCAATTTATTTGAAGTTTTTATAAATTTTGATTAATTATTTTAAGGCTTAGGCAATGGTGTGAAGAAATTTGCAATTTTCTCTTGCTTGGAAGTTTTTAAAAGCTCCTTAAATTCAGACTGATACGCAGCATACGCATTAACAATTTGCCTCTTAAAAATAAAACTTCGTTCCATAGACGGATCAATGTTCATAGAGAAATCACAAAGCTCATTTGCCATTCTTAAACCTTCACTAAGATTTTTCAAATTAAATGTCACGTTTCAAGTCCTTGTCGAAGCCTCTTCTTCAATGGGCTGTGAATTTAACATTACTGTGGACTGTGGATTAAACATTTCCTTCAAGTCGGTTTCAGTCAGATTTTCATTTTGAGATTCAAACAATTCTTCAATGTCACTTGATTCTATCTGTTCGAACCCATCTCGACCTACTCCATTCGCGATTTCGGCTGTTTGCATTTAACAACATACTTTAGACAAAGTTGTAATAAGATCTGTTTTACTTTTTTTTTAGTCCATTTGATAGCATTTACAAAGGGGTTATCTTGGGTTGGATACCAATTGGAATCTTTTTATTATTATGTATGTACTTATTAGATCCGCGAATAAAGAAAGTTTCAGCCGCGAATATAGGAATTGGGTCGCATTTTATTAATCCGCGAATAGTGAAAACGGGAATAAACTAAGCGCGAATAAGGAGCTGTTACTGTAATTAATATCAAAATGATATCAGATTTAGCTATGGCGATAGAGCTTACCTTTCCATTAGGCGATCGGCTTCCAGCGATACATTCTTGATATTGAGTTCAAAGGTTTATTGTTTGCTAAGGAAATATTTATAATGTATTTACAAAGACAATTTTGGCACATTTATGAAATCAATATAATTGCTGTAAAAATTTGTTAATAGCTTTAAAAAATTAGATTGCAATTTAAGCAGCTTAAGACTTTTCAAGGGAGAATAAAGAAATATTATAAATTGCAGTGAAAAAATAATATTCTGACTAACAAAGGGTATAAATTACCACTAGTTAAATAAAATATTTTTAAATATATATTTAGATCGCACTGCATTTATTCGTTAATGCGTCCGTCTTGGGTCGTTAATAAAGGGCTTCATGAAACTGCAGAAGCGTTGGGACTACATAAAATTGACTTAATATCACTGTGGCGATTCTGCATTTGCAACCAAACTTTGCAATGTCTTCAAATCTTTGTAATGTTTTCACACAAAAAATTTTGGCTCATGTGTTAAATTAATGTGACTATTTTTATGTTTGTCACTAGCTAGTACCCAGCTCGTTGCTGCCACAGAAGATATAATCATTTAAAAGAACTTTCTTGTTTATTTATGAATAATAAAAAAATATATTTATTTTCATATCGGAAATGAATGCATTCTTTGAAGTTGAATGAAATATAAAAGAGAAGTGTCAATAATTTTTATTCGATTCATTTTTATTTTATTATTGGAAAGCTTTAAAATAAGAAATATATTTTGGTCTTTCCGTCTTCAGAAGAAACAAATTAATTTCTTGACGGTCCGACTCGGAACATCTGGTATATAACTGATTATGTGAAAAACATGGATTTTTTAAGGTTCAGTATATATATATATATATATATAGTTGAATTTACAAATTTTTAAAATTAGAATAAATTAAAAAATTTTGTTATCTAATATTTTATCAAAATGCTGTACAATACGCTAACATTTTATTACATGCTTAGTTTTATTAATTTCAGATAAACTGTGCTTAGCGCATAAGTGCCATGCAGACTTTTTACTTGCGAGACCTATATTCGATTCCATTATCCAAAACAGTAAAAATATTTAGTTGTTTTATGTCATCCATGTGGCAAATATCTTATATTTAAAAACCAACCAGACCCCATTACAACTTTGCGTGAAAATTTCAAAACAATCAGTGAAGAGCTTTTGGAAATGGTCAATTTTGGAAAAACTTTTATGTCTTTATATAGATAAATTTAGAAAAATATTTATTACCTTATTATATATGGGAAGATAACGCTGTAAAATTTTCAAATGATGCAATTTTCGTTGCGATTTTATATTTTAGGGAAAGTGAGAAAAAACTTTGGTAACAACTTAAAAAGGTGTTTAGAATTTTGATGTTCTGTTATTGCTCAAATTTTAACCAAAAATATATATTTCACATTTGGTAACTTGAAATCGAACTTTTTTTTACATCATGTGTGGTTCTAATTTTGACTTACGCTAACTACATCTAGATTACAAGAATCTATTTCAAAATTCAGGTTAAATTAAACAAAATAACATCTAACTAAAATTGCAATCTAGCATTTAATCATTATCTATTCATATAGCGCATTCAATTTGTCATAGAAAAAGCTGAAATGATTCATTTGAAAATAAATAAGCGCAGTTCGGAGTTTCAATAAATTCATGCACAAATATTTCCTTTACTGCGGTGATAATTATTATTCGCTTATTAACTGATAATTTACACTTATTCCTGTATACTTTATCTTCAATTAAGTAAAAATAGATATTTAGTATGCATACACGACGAAAACAGTTCATATTAAGAATTTCGGAATCGTTTGAAAACAAAACTACGAAAGGAAATATGTTACAGAATTGTCAGTTTTTATTTCTATATAAGGCAAAATATTTGAAGAAGAAATGAAATACTGATTCAATCATTCACTAATTTCTTTATCCATTTTTTAAGTAATTTTAAAATATACTTAAAGAATTTATGAAGTAATTTGTTCTTACTAAATCTTGAAATAAAAAAAAATTAAATACTGTTATTTTTTTATCCTTATTTCAAAGTATTTCTGATTTATGGAAATCTTCAAGACCTATACACTACTTTAAATTTCTGTTTTGGTTTATCGTGTATCAGAAATGTGCATTCGTGATTAGAAACCCGTTGCTAGTACTATGGCTTGAAAATAGTATGCCATCTTTGTTTTGTAGGGTTTAATGGCATGTGGGTCAGGCTTGGCCATGCTACGGCAAAATATATTATTAAACATAACCTTGAAACTAAAATACACAAGATTTTTAAACGATTATCCTAAAACCTCTTTAATCGCCTAATTGATTTGCACGTATGCCATACTTGCATGGATTCATTGAATTTTGATAGCTTGGAACAAAAAAATAAAACACTCAATACGATTATAAATCAATATAAAAATTACTTTAAATTCATAGATAAGTGAAATATTCAATGGATTATATGTATCGAATTAAAATAAGAAAATATTTCCAAAACAGAAAATGCACTTTATCAGATAGTTAAGAAAATAAAACAGTACAATGTTTAAAGAAATTCATATAAATAGACAAAAAATCTACAAAGGAACATACAATGGGTCTTAAAATTGAGAGAAAAAAAGTTTCAGGAAAAATCAATTCTCAATCAATCACCAGAAAACTAAAAAGATTCGTACTTGAGAAATGAAGAACAAATATAAAACAAATGCTATAAATGCATTCAAGATGTAAATAAGTAAAGGATTTTTCAAATTTGTAATATAAATTACAAATGGAAAATTGTTACGAATTTTTATATTTTGTTGGAATATCATATTTAAGTTTGGGCTTCTTTTACCTAATGGAAGGAGGTAGTGGATTGCAAATATTTTCAGATTCCAGTTCCTTGCTCACGCCGTACCCCAACATGCTCTCTGGAGCATCCGAAATACTCATTTGTGTTTCAATCTCACGATGAAAGGTAGACATTTCTTCCAATAATTGAAAACACCCAAATTTTTGCAATTAGGAGTTTTTGCGATTCGAGGGCATAAATTATTAAATAATTAATTAATTATTATTTTACAGCAGAATATTTGACATCATGCATTGTAGCATAGTTTGATATTTGCCTGGAAGATGATATCCAGAATTTGGAAAACGATTTCTTTCTTGTAAGAATTCCTTTTTTGTCACAGGAAATGTAATGCCTTAAAGTTTAAACTGAACAAGAGACTGATTGATATAAAATATGCAATTGATACTTTTGGGGAAATTCGTTGTTCATTTTATTTCCCAAAGTGTGATTAAATATTATGTCTAAAAGTTCAAATAGCATTTTCACCAATATTTTTAACATAATTTATTAAATTCTTGAAAGCCACTAAAATTATCAAATTAACAAGCCTCTATAAAAGAAATGGGCATCAAACCTTTCTATAATATTCAACAAGATGTTAATTCAAATGCAAAACTTAGAAGAATGCATTGATTAAATTTTTTGCTGTGGTTACAAATATTACCTCTTTTATATTATAAATATAATTGATTTCGGAAAAGATGCTGAAATGTGCATTTTTCAGTATTTACGCTTCCAAATTCTCTGAAATTCTTGCATTCCAATTCACAAAACGAATTCAACGTTATCTTAAAAGTGCATAAAAAATTTTGCATTGTTCTTTTTCTTTATTTCTGTTAAAATTAAAGAACTCTATATTAAATATTTTCATAGTAATAACAAATGTTATGGGAATCTGTATAAATTATGCCCTCAGGTGTAACAAATTAAAAGATTGTTTTTAGTATATATTCTTTTGCATAATTAACCACTATTATTATGCAGCATTATGTCATATATAAATGTACAGAAATGAGGTTGCATGTTTATAAAGCTTTACTCTTATTAAAATTTCTTTATTCAATAAAAGGGCGACTAAAAATGAAATTTGCTGTATTGAATTCAGGAATGAAACAAAATTACTGCGCAAAAAGATGCTTTACGCATATTGTCTCTGCCATAATAGTAGCACTAATTTAAAAAAAAAAAAATTGGATACTTGTACGAATCATGAAAAGAGAGTTGAACTCAGAAGAAATCATTTCTAGAATCATACTACAGGTACTCAGAGCTTTTTAACCCCCGTTTGCTTGATCTTTCGATTAACACCTAACAGTAGGTTGAAGCCAGTTTAATTTTAAGTATTAGATAATTTAATCCCAGATCTAATTCCGTACCAGCGTCTCTTCACACGCAGATGTGTCATTTTTCTTCCAATTCGTACTCCCGATTTGAATATTCGAGAACACCATAGAGTATTCGACTTGAAACGACTGAAATAAATTCGACAATCTAGCACTTTTTTGAATCCAGCAATAGACATGCACGTTCTCCAGCACCACGAAAGCTTAACTACAGCCATATTCCAGCTGGCTATGGGAAATGATATTTTAATTGTATGATGACATTTCCTTGATATATAGCGAATGATATTTCCTTGTTCCCAGAATTTCTGTTACCGTGATGAGACATAGACCTTCTCAGTGTTCTTGCGTTCACCGTGCGAGTCGAAGAGCTTGCCTTTCAGATTTATTCTCACGGGAAAAAACACATAAAAATCGCATGAGGGACATTTACGGATTGTAGAGCGGAGCTTTATGCTGCTCCCATTTCAACTTGGGCAGTTCACGTGTACCACAATGCAGACATGTGGGCGTGCATTATCATGAAACAGAGCCACACCCGGCATGAGTAGCTCCGGGGTTTTGTTCTTCATGGACAGGCGTATTTTTCGTAGTTTCTCACAGTACACATCGGAGGTAATGGTGTTTCCGTTCTCGTGGAAATTTACAACTAGCATCAATTGGATGGTCTTTATGAGAGCTTCTGCTAGTTCGTGCGCGAGCTTGTGTCCACGCCATGCTCTACGCCCAAGACTACAATCATATCTCTAGATGTCTCGCTAGACAGATATGTTAACGCTTACGTTGTTTCATCTCAACACCTGTTTCAGCAAGATTAGTTTTATATTGCATTTAAAAATTATCTGTTTGCTACAATTATACAGGAGTTATTAAGAAAGGAAAGGGATTTTTGATTAAATTTTATTAAAAAATATTTAATATAAATTCTACGAAATCTAGAAATGCTTACAAAATTATGTATCTGCAGAATACACGCAGCAATTTAAATTAATTTCTAAGAACTGCCGCAAATAGTAGGTAATT
>JAPMOQ010066800.1:0-21177 GCA_026543055.1 Argiope trifasciata | reverse complement strand
ATTATCTGACTATGAACTTAGAATTGTCCCATACTTTAAATCGACTTAGAACATAAAATCGTCTCATACTTTATCTGACAAACAGCGAGAGCTATTAAAGTGACTATCACCGGTCATATTCAATACTGTCTTTATCAGTTACATATTCTAAGCATAGACCTCAGTATAATAAGCATTTAAATTGAAATAGATTCACATGTAAAGATTGATAAGAAAACACTTCGTATATTTAAATAAATATCATTATAAATTCAATGAATTAGTTCAACGTAAAAGAACATTATTGAACCTTTTTAAGCAAATATGGCGTTTTAATATGCATTTAGAATTTTATTTAATAAAAGCATCGATATTCATACAATATATTTTGTCTAGAGATCTATTAAAAAGTTTATCTATATAATATGTTTCTTATAATTATTTCATTCATTGGATCTAATAAATTCACATTTTAATAAAAACAAAAGCAAAATAGATTGTTATTTTCAGAAGAGAAAAATAATGTGTATCAACTTAATGAAATAAAAAAATTCAAATCAAACATCAGCAATTTATATACAGAAAATCTATAAATAGAAAAAGTTCAATTAGGATATAAATGTATTTACCTTAATATTTTTCTGAGATCAAAAGTTATTAAATTAAAAGACATTTTAGAATTAGATATAAAAACGAAGAGCATGTCTTGGAAATATGTATAAGTAGCTAGGAAATAGCATCAATGCCAAAGATAAGAATTGAAAAAAAAAAATGTTAGACAAATACATATTTTGACCCTCTTCTTATATTAAAAAAAATAAATTTTTAACTTTTAGATAACTTTTAGGTAGATAACTTTTGTTTACATATTGTTTCTCACTTCTGAAAGTCTATTTTTGATAATTTGAAGAGACTGTAATATCTTGATCTCGATAGATCAAAGAATGCTCAGAATTTTTATACACATCTTTATTTTACAGCCCTATATATGAACAAAGAACAACTTGTTCTTATCTTGATTAAATAGTCGCTATTTGCATCACAACAATCCAAATTGAAGGGTTTTACTTGAAGATCAGTTATCCATTAAATAGTAAACACAAAACCACTGGGAATTCATGGGTTGGTCAGTCAGTCATCATTTCAGGAGGCGCTCCAAATCTACCGGACTCGTGGGTGTACTCCAGCCGTCTCCCAGAAACCCTTCTCTCTTTCCCAAAACACTCTGTTTATTTAACTGAGCGACAGTCTCTACTTCCACTTCTTCAGGGGCTACCGGGCTTCTCTTCAGGCCAATCATGTCCAGCAAAGGGCCATTTCAGGGGCGCCAGTCTATCGTCGGAAGGTAATGAAGGCGCGCCGAAGAATCTGGAACATGGGGTCCGCTTAAAATAGGGAAATTTGGCATCCAGATGTTTGGATGTTCCATTGTCGCTGAAAGCACTATCACTGTCTTCTGGGCGAGGAATTTCCACGTGAGTTCTTTCAGCTACAGATGTCTCAGGTCCCGAAAAGAGAACATCTGCAACATCTGGTTTTCTTTATGTGTCTAGCAAACACAAAGGCAACACAGCTGGCTGAAATATTTTATCACTAAAGGGGGATGAGGGATGTTACAAGACATCCAAAAATATCTATTTCTTTTGTATATTTACATTTTTGTATAATTTTGCAAATCATCTATAATGTTCTTGTTGTTCAAATAATAATTCCCAAATTTGTGCAAAAATTCATAATTAATGATTTTACTTGACCCTTTTTTGTACTAAATGCATCTATAATAACAAAGTTAATTAGTTGCCAAGCTTCGGTAAAAGAAGAGAAAAATGATAATCCAATTTATATAAACACGATGACTATGTTATTAGAAGTATTATCACTTTTTTACACTACATTCGAATGCCAACGAAGTAAGAACTGATGAATTAAAAACAGAAGTCAAAGAAATTTAGCCTGGATTCTAGATTACTTAAAAACACTTATACTAGAAAGCTATCCTTTATAGTTTGATTAATATCCTTTTTCTCTCTGTCACCGAATATCAATATTAAAGATTGCATTTAATTTAATTATTCAATATTTCTAGTTAAATATTTATATTGGTACGACAATGATGATGTCTTTTCCATGTTAACACGGAAAGGGGATGCAGTATCTTCTGAGGGTTAAGATCCCTCAGCATCCGAAGGCAGAAATCTGACAACTTATAGTTCAAATGAAGATGACACACACTTATTCCTTGCACAAGCCCTTTTTACTAGAAGGAAGAAGCTCATTCACACATCTCACAGTTGTAACACAAGGGAGGAACAACCATGCCCGAATTAGGACTGGAGCCCGGGATGCCCATATCACGACTAAGTGGATCTACTCCTACTGCAGGATGCCGGCAAAATATTTATATTAATATAATGAAAATAACAATTATAACCATAATGTTAGCAGTATAGTAATCAACGCAGCTAATTTATATTTTTATGCAATTTTTAATATTTTATTTATTTTGTCGTGTCCGTGTTTCCACGGAAAGGGGGTGCAGTAGCTTCTGAGGGTAAAGACCCCTGAGCACCCAGAGGGTAGAAGTCCGACTTGTTGCTCAAATGAATATGTCACACACACTCGCTTACACAACCCCTTTTTGCGGGGGGGGGCATTCACACGCCTCACAGACAGAACATAGAGTAACAACCATGCCCGAAACGGGACTCGAACCTGGGACGCCCAGGCCACGGGAAAGACACGCGACCCCTGTGCCAGGACGCCGGCATTTCCATTATTATATTCTAATTATGGTAACTTTTTTTAATATTTGAAATTTCATAATCGACTTCACACCCTTTTTCCGACATTAAAATTGAATTTAGAAACATAAAAAAGATGATGAAATGTTTCACATCTGAAACTTCTCCTTATTTCATGCTATGTGTATATTTATGAATAGTCGGTTATAATTTTTGTTCGTGATGCAATGATTACAAATATTTTATAATGATAGAAATATATAATTGATTTATTTACAAACATGTCAAATAAAAATGAATGATACCTAGATACTACAATAATATCTACTTCCTTAATTCTCAAATAAAAATTCTAATATTAATTCAAAAAATTATTTAATGTAAATGCGATTTTTTTAAAAAAATGACAGAAACATTCTAAGACTTCAACTTTATTAAAAATAATAATGGTCTAGTTAGAAAAACAGTTATCTAAATTATAATTTTCTGTTTTAAATAAATTTATTTAAATATCGAAATTAATGTTAATTTTGTAAACTTTTAAATTGAATTGGCAATGCATGATAATTTCAAATGCAGTTTGGGGAAAAACATTTTCTCATTTTATTTCCAACTTTTTTTTAAATCTTATTTCAAACTTAACTTGTTAACTTTCAATACATGTTGCTGCAAATATAATAATATGTTTCACTCGTATCACACTTATAAATTGCAACTATTTATTGACTCTTCAGATGGAATACTGAAGAACAAATATACTTGAACAAAGATAGATAATTATTGAGAAATGAAAAAAAAAAATGGTTCAAAACAATAAAACTTTTTTCTCGGAAAAATTTATATTTAATTATGGAATTTTTATCATTATTCGTTATTTGAACTTAATATGAAATAATGAAACTCACGAACTAAACTGAACATTCTTTTCTTTGACTCCTAATATAGGGAGATACAAATAAAGCCACAATTTTTAATCATTTCACAATAGCTAAAATTGATGGAAAAATTAGGCATCCTAAATTGAAGTTGTCTTGCATTTACTTATTAAATTACGAAGAAGCAGTAAATTAATAACAACAATAATGGTGATTTCTTTGTTTCAAATTATCTTTATTTGTAGCTGATATTCGTATTTATTCAAGGAAAAAATTAAGTTTTTCAATTTAAATCATTCAAAACTCCAAGTGTAAGAAAAACTCAATAAGCAAATTCCAATTACCATAAATGAATCTTTACCGATATTTTTCAGTTTCTAATTAGACTTTTTTCCCCTTTTCAAATGAAACCTATAGCACTTTATAATAAATTGAGTGCTCTCAAATAATTGGATAGCAACTGTTACAAGTTCTGTTTGATCCAAAAAAATCAAGAGTACTTTGTAATACATTTTTATGATTTTTTTTTAATAGAAAGCGAAATTTCTTAAGTACTTATAAGTTAATTCGCTACAATGAAGCTATATTTATTTTGCTAACAGGTGTTTCAATTTCTTAGAAGTATACAATTATTTAATATATAAAGTCTGAGAAAGCAATCAATATGCAAATAATATATATTTTTAAATTTTAATATTAAATTCGGAGCGTTTTAAGTACTTAATAAAATGGAAGATGTTATTAACAAAAAATAACAAAAGTTCTCCTTAAGAAGAAAATAACAAATTATTCAAGTAATGCTTCACAATACAATAGCCATGATGTAAGAATTTTAAGTCCTTTTGAAATTTTGTTTAACATTTTGATTAATTGTATTCCTATTTCACAAAATTGCTGTTGCTCCTTTTATGTCAAACGTCAAGTATACTAGTAAATTTCAAATAATATAAACTAGTTGGCTATATTTTCATTTATTTCAACAGATATTTATCTGCATGCCTAATTTTGTATACTCATTTCATTCGATGTTCCTGAAATCTATTTCAATAATTGTATCGAAATTGCAAACAAAATGAAAAATATGATAAATGCGCTCTTTGAGAAGAAAATAAATAATAATGTATGTAATGCTTCTCAATAAAATATTCATGTTGTATGTATTTTAAGTTCTACTGGTATTTGGTTTATAATAATAACATAAACTTGACAGCCATATTTTTATCTGTTTCAACAAACAGCTTTTGGCATGCTTAATGTTATGCTTTCACTGCCTTTTATGTCACTACAATCGATATATCAAAATAATAATTTAATAGGTTCTCAAATATTTTATTTAATCAAGACACGATACTGAAATAACAACCACGATGAAAAAAATCTTTATAAAACTTTTCAAGCTATTTTAGACACAAACAATATATGATGGAAAAATTGTTGAAACAGAAATCAGGTGATTTTTTATTTACTGAAATGTATTAGTAATTTTTAGTTTTTAAGTAATTTTATATGAAGTTGAAAAAAAACACCTTTTTTCCATGGTGTAGAGGTTGCATTTTACCAATATGAGGTGAATAAAAATGAAGGAAAACTTACTGTAAACAACGACATCTCTGTGCACCTGAACGCATCCAAAATAAGGTTCATCTGCAGATACTTGGCAAGTATACTGCCCTTCAGACTGTAATGTTAAATTTCGAAGATACACTGTGTTTGGACTGGACTTGGAAAGCTGAAAAAGAACAGAATGAAAATAAAAATTATTGTGAGATAGTTCAAAATTTATCACAATTTGACTAAAGGTTTAATTTATATGTTTTCCGCATATTCGGATAGTAAATGAAGTATAATTAATAAAGAGAGATACAATAAAATGATGTGAAAAATCTCAGGAATTATTTATCCATTGTTTATCATAATTAAAATATATAATTTAATCACTAAGACAATTAAACTCATTATTATGGTACAAAAATAATGTTGCATAAAAAGTTAGGAAGCACTTAAAATGAGGCAATGAAAGTTTGCAAAATTAAAATGACTTAATGAGAATTTCATAATCAATGCTATAAAATTCCGATTATTTTTTAATATAAACATACCGTTAAAGATTTTGTTTTTAAAGTAATTTAATATAACATTATATCATTAAAGAGAATTTCAGCACATGTTACTTTCATTCACGAATTATATCAAAAGTAATTCCCCATATAAAAATATTGTTCCAGATTTCTTCTTCCATCTGTCAAGGTTCTTTTACAAGATTTGTCGGTCGTTAAAATAAACAGTCTTTCAGTGGAAACGATTTCATATATTAACACAATGGACATGTCATAGATTGATTATAACTCGAGACTGACGACCATTTATAGTTTCCGAAAATGATTCGAGAACTCTCTAAACCAATCAAGTGCATCTCGATTTCTACTGGTTCAATTGCTAAAAGTTTTTGAAGCTTCCAGTAATGTCTATTTTGTCGTCAAATTCGTTACTATGTCACCAATCTCTGAAATCACTTATGTGGCACCTTATCAGCACCCAACAAAGCATATTATAAAATGAACTTTCCAATAATTGAACTAACCATTCTGGGGATCAACATTCCAGATTTGTAACAATATTGTTAAAGCATTAATTTATTTTAATGCTCAATATATTATATATGTATATATTATAATACAATACATCATATTATATTCGAAAGAAGCTGGATTATTTCCCCGATTTATTCGTTAAAAAGCATAGAATAATTTGAAACTAAAATTCTTTATACATTTCGGAATTAAAAGCAATAACCTTTATCTTTTAGAAAAACTCAGAAGATTATATACTCCATGACATTTTCAAAATCCACTCCGAAATACCTAATGACGCGAATCCAATTTGTAATAAATTTTCTATTACAGATTTGCGAATAATCATCAGAAGGAAGAAATTCTCTAAACGCGTTATATATGTTATCACACTTAAACAGCCTTATAATCATTTACATAAAAAGATCTAGATTTTTTTAAAAAAACATTATTTAAAAACAAATATACAGAAATGTAGTGTAAAAATGAGGTAAACTCACAATAGTAGGATTTTTGGAATCACACAAGAGCACTTTGAATATAAAAGTTATTTATTTGAAAAGTAAGAAAAATGTTAGGGAAATATAAAAAAATAACTTTAGGCAAATTCCCATTACGTCGAAAACGCGGCTTTAAAGAAAGAAAATGATTCCCTTATGTTTGATATAAGTAGCACCAGTCCTAGAATCATGATTTCAGTGCCAAAAGTGGAATTTGGGATACTTTTTAGCATATAAAATGAAAATACATTTCCTTATTTTGTCCCATTACATGTTTTAGCTGTTTAAGCTAAATACGATACATATTAGCTGGGAAACAGTTGGAATTGAATTAAACGGCATATTGCTTTTAGATTTCTATTACTTCAATATAAAGTTTAAATTTGATTTTGACTTTGATATAGAATAAATTTCTATATTCGAACCATTTATATTTAATATTTCTCAATCGTTTTGTCTCAATGTATAGAGTCATATAAGACATATAAAATATTATTTCCGATATGATTTTTTCATAATTGTATTTCCCTTCTTTAATTAAATCCTCCTTTAGTGGTAGATATATTAGTAAATAAATAAATAAATTTAATATTTGTTATTTATTGATGTAAAATAAATAAATAAATTTTTGATTGATTATTTTTCTTAGATAAAACAAAATTTTTTGAAAAACATTTTTATAAACCCTCTACTATTAATGTAGAAATTTTTTTAAAAAAATTACTTATTTTTAAGCAAAGATATACATTCCAAATATTCTCTAAGGAAACTGTATTTATTGCATTTATATTTTGAAAAACACTTGGAAGATTTCCATTGTTAATATGTTCAATGTTGCATATTTTTTGATATGTTCAAAATTACTGGCGCCGTGCCTTCAAAATTCATGATATATTTGTCATTTCTAATTTTTCATGCTGGAGTAAAAATGTAATTCTAAATAATTTATTTACAATTTTTTTTTCGTTTTTAGCATATTTCA
Organism: Argiope trifasciata; assembly: GCA_026543055.1. Lineage (NCBI taxonomy): Eukaryota > Metazoa > Arthropoda > Arachnida > Araneae > Araneidae > Argiope > Argiope trifasciata. The sequence goes on along the minus strand of JAPMOQ010066800.1, from coordinate 13,530 downwards.
TATGTATGTTTTGATAAATATGAAAAAATATAAACATATATATATCACATTTATCATATTCATCACTTAATAGTGCCTGTTTCTCAGATGGAGTTAAAACTTAATTAACGTTGATACATTAACTTAGAAATAACTTTATGTAAAACTACTGTCTTATAATCTGAAATGCACATATAAGCATTATATTATATAACAAGCTATTAAAAATGCATTATTGAATTTAAAAAAGCTTTTAAAACTTAAATGTAAGAAAGGTTAAATTAAATTAATTAAATTAAAACAATTCATCTATTTCTATTTTTATATTAATCATAATTCAGAAGGAAGAAATGCGAATGTCTTTAATCATTTTAAAAGGGTTTTTTTTTTGTATATATTACCAATAAATGTTCCACAGTTTCGTACGAAGAAAATTAAATAGCTATAAAATCGTTATCTTGAAATACGAAATAGAATTTTATTTTTTACACGTACTTATTCATTTTGAAACTGTTTCGGATAAAATAGAAAACAAATCACTTCTAGAGCGTTTGATGATAACTAAATCAAAAATAAATATTTTGTATAAATCATTTTATAAGGATTAGTTAAGTATTGAATGCATTTATTATGATTTATTTAGGGAAGAGTAATTTTGTAGAGAAATTTAAGATGAATCAGATCAAATAAATTTTAATCACTTTGACGTGTTTTAAATCCTTTTTTCTTATCTTTTTCTTTTTTTGGTGTAAATTAAAAAATATTTATTTGCTATTGAGATGCCATAAATTTCCATAAAAATAATTAAATTTAATAAAATTATATGAAAAACATGTATTAATACTGAACATAGAACATTTAAAATGGATTAACAGCGAAATAATCAGTTAAGCTATAACAAAAATTTAGTCCGTATTATTTGATTACATTTTCTTTAGTTTCTGGTCTTTCCCTATTTAATAGCACGAACTAATTCATCAAAACTAATGCAATATTTTGATGATTTTTAATGGTTATGAGTTTATTTTTTCCTGTGATTGGAAGAGTAAGCAATTTCTAAAATACGTAATTTTATTTCTCATTTAATCGAGTTGCTTTATAATGCTCTTACATTTCCATACATTAGCTACTTAGTTTTATTAAGCCAAATCAAGAAATAATTTCTGACCTAAGAATTTATATTTGATCTTGAAAGATAAAATATTTATTTCCTGTTTTGGAAGAACATAATTCCTCAGATATTATACATCTTTACAAATACTACTTTCAAAACAGGAAATAAATCTAAAAAGAACACTTATTTCCTAAAATATTTTTTCACATATGATGCATCTCTCTTAGCATTATCATTCATGTGTGCCAGATATGTTCCAACGTTTTTGTTGTTTCAAAACTCCAGATACTCCTTCATTAATGTATCTATCTTCAACGGGGACTCATTGCTAATAGCTTTCAGAGACACCAGTTCACTTTCTGAAGATATCGCAAATACTACCACCACTGATTTCTTTTTTTTCCCTACGTTCTTTGAAACTATCTTTTGTTTTGGGAAGAATAGTTCGTTTGCTTTATAGTTCGAATTTTTCACATATATTACAAAAATGTAGTATTCTCTAGACATGAGAAATACATTAGGTTTCTGACAACGGTTTGCGCGCAGGAAATGCATTACAGGATTACAATATTAACGACATTCTCTTGTGACATGAAACACAATTTTCAAGAATTACATTAATGTAGAACACAGAGGATAAATAAAAAAGGCAGTTCACACATAGAAAGTACTTCTGAACTAAAATATGCGAATTCTTTCGATAAAACTAATGCTACATACCTACAAAAATAAAACAATAATTTTGTAAAGATTTGCATCAGTGTTTTATCAAAAGATTTTGTACAAAATATTAATAACGGTTCTATCTTTCAGGGGCGGAAAAAGAATATGTTATTAGTATTGAAACAATCTGTTGCTATAATTAATAGATGAACTGCAATTAAAAGTGTTAAGGACTTTACGAAACGACGGAAAAGTTGAATAATATTCCAAGAATGTGTTTCTAATATATAATTAAAAATCTTAATAAATAATAAATTTTGACTTATAGTTATGAAAAACACAAACGAAAATATTTTCAAAACCTGTTTAAATTAATGTACTTGGTACAATACAAAAATTTCGAATAAGTCATTCATTGGTTATAATAAACCAATAGTATGTTTTGAATTTTTTTTCATACACAGTTAAAATCAATTCAGTAAATTTTGATTTTTTGTCGTGTCCGTGTTTCCACGGGGGTGCAGTAGCTTCTGAGGGTAAAGACCCCTGAACATCCAGAGGGTAGAAGTCTGACTTGTAGCTCAAATGAAGATGACACACACATTCGCTTGCACAACCCCTTTTTACAGGGGGGCACATTCACACGCCTCACAGACAGAACACAGAGTAACAACCATGCCCGACCCGGGACGCCCAGATCACGGGGAAGACACGCTACCCCTGTGCCAAGACGCCGGCATTCATCAAATTGCTATACATAATAAACGTCTTATTTCAAAAAGTAAAGGATTAAAGGTAGATAGAAATAACAACTGAGGGATCGAAATAACAGTTTTTAAATATATAATATTGGCATTAGATAGCATATGATAAAACATTATTAAAAAAATGATTCTGTAAAATGAATTTGTAAATTTTTTATGAAATAATTTTTTTTAGTAAATAAATTTTAATTGGTGATACCTGAAATATGAAACATTCTTCTTTTCGAAATTTCAAAGTCAGAGGAATCCGCAGTTATTCTGGAAATTCAAATTGATTTGCAACAAAATTCATAAAGATATTGTTGCAATGAGCTGAATTTCAGTGAAGTGAAGTAAGGAAAGAAAAGTGAACCAAGTGAAGGAAAATTTCGAAAGTTTTCTCCCAAACTAATTTAAATAAATAAAGCAAAAAATAATCTACTATCGTAAATTTCAATTTATCAGATGAGACTATCTTTTTATATCCTTATTTGTCTTAATGTAAGTCATTAACCGTTTTGAAACAATCACCTGGTCCCTCTGTCTCTATCCTCCCTCTTTCTCTATTTCGAGTTTCAATTATTTGTTGCCTTCAGTTATTCAAACCCTCCTAATGAAAACAGGACCGTGTTCTCACATGATAAAAATTGGGAAATTACAAAAATAAAAGAAACTTCATTTTACTTATGAATGATGAACATTATAAAATTTCGGAAAATAAGACTTCGCATATGATAAAGAATATATTTATTTAACATTAATCACGCAAATATTAAATTTCTGATATTATGTAATTTTATTTATAACTTAGCTACATAATATCCGGTTGTGTCAGTTACTAATATGAGGTGGAGCCGTTTGCAATGATTGGCTCTACTCTATGAAAAAAGCTATCCGCTGGAATGCAAATGATTTACTTGAATTGCAGTCCCTCTTGCAAAAAGTTTTTAAATTAATATCTGCTTCTTGTTCAAGGGGTACACTAAAATCTTTTCCGTGTCAATTTTTGTTTCGGTTTCCTAAATCTTCTAGTGACTAATTCTTCTCGGTTTGAATTGAGTTCGTATACATATTTTTATATGATCGAAAAAAGAAGACATTTTTACAGTTAGCCTTTCTGAATATAAATGAGAAAATACGTTTGTCTACAAATACTTAAAATACATTTTATGCAAGAATAAAATAATGAAGATTTTTTCTTATAATACACATTTTTAAAATCAATTTAGTATTTCAAATTAATTATTTTATTTACTACAATCATATTGACGTTTAAGCAGTATCCAAAGTAATTTATCATCGTTAATTTTTAGTAAGGTCAAAGTTACAAATCAAAAGTCCAAAACAATTGAAGTGTTAAAATCTTACAGATTTTTATGTTTATTGCATATATACAGAAAAGTCTCCTAATGCGATTATTAATTATTTATGGAACATGCTAAATTTTTATTTTCATAATATAATTTTTTAATGAAATTTTCTGCATTTTGAAATTTGAAAATATGTATATAAATAGATATACATCAATGAATAAAAGGTTTCAGGAATTAATTTGATCGTAATAAGGTAAATATAAGTATATTTTAAATATTGTTTTTTGATTTTTTTTTCTATTTTTATAAGTATATGTTCTTCAAGTATAACGAAGATTTTCAGCTCAATCATGAATAATTTACCAAACACACCACCATTTTTAAAAAGAAAAAAAAAACTAAATGTCATAAGTAAATAAGCAAGCAGCTATGAAAAAAAAGTCAACGCATTTTTTTCAAATATTTGAGAAGCAACATAGTTGCAGCATAACATATGGAATTTTCAATAAGGACCTAACCCTATCCTGCATACCTTCTGGCATGAGGTCTAATTCCCTTTGGCTTCAAAAATACTGAGTGAAGGCTTATCGGGAAGGGCATGTGAAAGTGTGTGGGTGGGGGTGGAAAAAAGGAAATGGCTCAGCTTCCGATTTTTATACCCGAGTGCAAGCCGTAACGAAGACACCCTCCAGCTCATTCTTGCCAGAAAGGTCTTTCGGTTATGTAAAGAAATCGGCAATAGCCAAGGAAGGCGTAAGAGCCTTGTCACACATTCAGAGAAGGAAAACGGCATCCGATCTCCGATGAAAGAATGGCGGGAAAGAAATCTCCTCGGGAAAATAATCAAAACAGAATAGTAATCGATTACAAGTAGAAATGACTATTCTTGGCGGAAACGCTTCTACTTGGCGATTATTTTTCAACCGAAGTAAACAATTGAAGACAAAACCAAAAACTGTACTTGGCAGAATTTATTTGTTGTGATGTTCATTTATGCATTCATTTCTTTTCAAGAACTAAGGGATGAAGATTTATATATTAATAAGCATTATGAACACAATTTTAATGTCACATGATTTGTTCCCTTCTCTCAGGATATTGCAGATAAAATTATATTTAAAAAAAATAATTTTTAGTTTTAAATGAGAATCTACAATAAATAATGAAATAGATATTGCCTAAAACATTAATATCACAGAATGCTTGTCTTTTTTTATTATATTTTATAATATATTGTATCATATGTAATAGTGTTTTAGTGAAATACGTTACTTCAAAGACTTGTGGACATGAACATTTAAATATTGATTTCAGTATCTGAATTTTCCTCATAGAAATATATGTATATATATATGAAATCCTAAATATAAATGATTGAAATCTGTGAATTTTTATTCTTAAATTAATCAAAACTTGTGATACCTAAATATTTGGAGCAAACATTCCTCTATTTTGGGTTATATTTTCTGGAGCGGGGGAACTTTTCCTTTTTTGATTTTGATCTTATATCTTTAATTATTTTTCAGCTAAAGGAAAATCAGTAAAAATATAAAGTGGAATATTACGCATCCTAAATTTTCTAAGAAATCGTTGTTTAAAATGGGAAGCTTGAATATAGAAGACAAATGCAAACAGATTTCATTCATTAAATGGTAAAAGTAGGATATATAAAATGAAATAACAATTGCTTAAAATTGCGCAGTTTTTCAGTTTATAAGATTTTCTTGTGGGTAAAATATTTTAAATACTTCTTTTAATATCTGTGCTGATATAATATTTTTTTTGACAAACATGTTACGTCCAATTAAACTATATGCATATCTGAAATGTAATATTAATTTTTTTCAAACTTAAACTTATTTTTATCAATCCACATATCTATGAATTTTTTAAATATTTTTTTAATTCTTTGCATAAAAATGGGAAAGTTATTTCAGCCCTATTACACATGAAACATACAGTGTGAATTTTGGAATTTATTTATTTAAACTTGTTTTTATTGAGAATCATCATCCCTTAGTGAATTAGATCTTTTTATGTGAATTGAAAATGTAATTTATGATTGGAAGAATGAACTAAAGTTGTATTGAAAAAAGATAAAAAATGTTCTTGTTTTATTAAACATTCAATTATGTGATTTTCTTAGATTGTTAGAAGCCGAGCAAAAATAATTCTTTTTAATATTTCCATAGTTTACTTGCTGTATAAAGATACTGAAGAATTTGCCGTGCCATGATATTTTGAAATCTGATGAACCACTCCTATAGTTAATAACAACGTGATGTCATAGAACAAGTCTCAGTTTAAAAAAGTCATGTAGTCAATGAACAGAAAAACTAAAGCTCTCTTTAGAAAACACGGTTTTGATGTCTGGTAACAAAAAAAATTTAATTAAATTTTGCCAAATGAATTTCTAATCACCTATTCTAATTTTTTCAATAATGCAATTTCAAATCAAAAGAAGTGATAATTTTAATATGAACATAATTTTAAGTTCTTATGCAGTTGCTTGTAACCATTAAAATTGATAATATTTTCTTATTTTAATTTATTTTGACTTGTATTGTTATGTACATTATGTATTTTTTTTAGTCTTGATGTACAAACTTTTGTGCCAACAAGTATACCACAAGGTTTACAAACATAAGTCAGCATAAATGATAGTAGAATAAATCTCAAATATAAGGGCGTAGGCACAAATGCAAAGAAAAAAAGGGTGAATCAAAAAATACATAATATATTCAAATAAAATTCGTGAATCATATATTTGTCCACTGTTTGTATAATATTTTGTAAAGATATCCATTTGTTTGTAAAATTTGCCATGGATGAATGAACTTTCACAGCTTTTTATAAATGATGTATTTTGCATTGAATGTTACTACATCAAGTACAACGTTGAAAATTACCTGAAACGTAAAGAAAAAGAAATGCATAGAAACAAGTTCTTTCATTCCAGTAAATAATAATTTATAAGCCCAGAATGACTTCCTCTGAAATATCTGATGAAACTGAATATTAATTAGCAGTACTGTACTTTGTAGTATGTATGACAAGTTGTGCTTTCATTTCCAAATCCTAACAAAGCAGACTTTTAGAAACAAGCTATCCATTCGTTACGCAGGAAATACTTTTAATGATTGAGATGTTTCTGCGAAACAAAAATTATGAACTGCTTTTAAAATGTATGTCCTTTAAAATACGTAAATTCATGAGACATAACCATTCCTTAAGAAGATATTCAACTGTATTTTTTGAATAGTTTTAACTAGATTAATCTAAATCAAAGAATTAAATAACTGATTAGCAAATCAATAAAATTCAAGATGGATCCAAATGTAGACATTGCTTTATTGTGAATTGATTTTTTCGTGATTGATTGTTTAGAATGATATTGCCTCTTCTTTACACTTGATATTGTTTCCAAAATATAAAGTCGAAAAAAATGGCAACATTTGATGATAAATAGGATGAAGCAAAACAGTTTGCAATGTTTTTCAAAATGCCATCAGACATGGCATTTATTTGAAACAAAAACAAATGTCGATTAAATCCATAGTGATTTTATTATCAGTGTTTAGAATTAACAAAAATATATTGGAATTAAGCAAATTAAAAGATTAATAATTTTGTTCTATTCATGGCGCTGCTATAATGTTTTACTTTATACTCTTTTTGGTTGTCTTCTCAGAAACACCCTTTCTCAAGAATGTTTTGTCGCTTGTATTCAGAATTAGGTATTATTAGACAAGAAGAAAAGTTATTGAAATCATATCTGAGCTTATCATTGCAAGAAAACTTCTGAAGTTGATTTTACAAATGAAGATATGTCATATTTTCGGCAACCCATTCCTAAATTTTTACTAGCCATGTTTATGTAGCGCTTTCATCGAAAAAAGCAATGTCTAATTTTTTATCATACATTTTTATACATGAAAACTACCATGTCTGTTGATTGTGTCATAAAATGTTTAACTTTATATTACAAAAACTGATTATATGAAACGCACAATTAATAGTTTATAACATAATAACATACCTGAATATAACCATGTATTGTTCTCATACTTTCATTATTATGACACTGTTCACAGTGCCGGAGTGTTGGTGGTGTAAAATTTAAATTTTAACCAAATATTGATCTAACTCATGTTTGATCAAGAGTAAATGGCAGCAATCCTCCCTTTTCTGAGGTCGGAAAATAGTATAAGCGGGTCATTACTTCTCTGTCTTTTTCGTTTTGAAATAAGCTTAGTTATTTCTGTACCAATTTTAAGCTACATTCATATGCCATCGAAACAAAATACTAAACTAGCATTTGCATTTATCAATTTTTTTAATTAAGATGCTATTCTTAAATTTAGGTCATAAGGAAAGCAATATTCATAATTTTATCGAAAAATGATTAAATTTCGTAATCGCATGTATTCTTATAAATTGTAAGTGTCGGAAAAATTAGAATATTTACCAATCACGCCGCTTTAGCCACAATTTGCAAGGCCAAATATGACTTAATGAACTGCATGTAACAAATGTTTACGAATTCAAAACATTTTGAATTAACCATATATTTCCCCCTTGACCGAAACATTTAGAGCAAAGTCACATTCAAATTCCTGAATAGAATATTGATGTTGAATATTACGGTTTGAAATCATCTCATTACTTGTTCAGAATGGACCCTTTATTTATAATAGAGCATGCTAGTCAATGTAATTGATTAGCAGACATCATTGAGTAAAGCTTACATTAAAGTTTATACTAACATGAAACAAATACCAAGATTAGATGCTTGTAATTTGTAGAGCAACAGTTAAAAAATATTATTTCGAATTACAATTCAAAGCAATTTACATTGTTAATTGCAATAATTTCTTAAAATATTTATGAGTGAATGCTAAAATAACTGGATTAAAAACATTACATACGTTACCCATTTGGGTTTGTCAATTGATTCAAATTTTTTTCTCTCAATTTTACTAATAATAAATTTAAAGATGAATTAAACTTTTATCTTATGAAAGCGGCAGAAATGAAAATTAAAGAAAAGATGTTTTAATGAAAATTAATAAACTATTTGGAAATAAATATATCATTGTAAAAATTTTACTATAATTATTATATTGTTTTATTTCGCTAAATTTTTATTTGAAATATATGTGGCTACTTAAAAATAAAATCGATGAATTTAAATTGTACATCATTAATTATAATTTTTTATTTTGTACTAATAATCATAAAATTATATTTGTTACATCTTTATTATCAGTTAAAGGAAATAGATTTTTCTTATCAATGACATTTCTGTTAAGAAAATTGAAGAAGTTAAAAATTTCTTATAACTAGTTTGGGATTTCTATACACTAGTGTTACTTACCTTTATTTGAAATCTGCAAACAGTTTTCAATCCAGGCGAATCATTTCAATATTTTTTCAGAACTTTTCAAAAATTATATTCCTAGTCTTAAAGCTCTTTCGATAATCAAGTAATTCTTGCCGATTAATTTTCCTTTTAATGAAATATTTTTATTAAGTTTGGAAACAAATATTGTTTTTTTTTTTAAAAAAAAACAGCCTTCTTTGTTCTTAAGAATATTTTTCATGGCGCATACAAATATGGGTTGAAAAATAACCAATGCATATTTTAAGCAAGTTCGGAATGATTTTTAAATTGTGATGAAGGAAAATGTATTTGTAATTGGTTACAAGGTTAACTCACATTAGAAAGCCTAATTTTGTAATAACATCTTTGTTTTTCTTACAGTAATTTTTCCTTATACATTCATTATTTTTAATACATTCACATTTTCTAATACATTCTTAGTTAAAATTAAAATTTAGCATAATCTTAATTTTCATAAAAAAGCTCCTATGCATTCAAATGTTTCAACATGATTTATTTCAAATATACTTTGTTAAAATAAAATTCATATGTAGTTTTTGTTACTTATACTGAAGAGTATTTTAAAATCATCAGTTGGTCAAAAAGATCTCAAAGAGATGCTTTCTAAACTCAGTATTGCTCAACATTTCAAATTAGGTGCAAGGAGAAATTTTTTCCAATTTAAAAAAGGAATAAGTGGAATGAAAATAGAAAATAGTTGACCTATTAATAAACAAAATCAATATAAAAAAGCTTTTTTATTGTTTATGAAGTAGTGAGAGCAATCATTTTGAGAAAGCAAGCACTGAAAAGTTTCGTTTCATAAAAATCCTTATTCACAACTTCTGATTTACATTGCTCACTAGTATTAAATATAAACAATTTAAGTGGCGAAAAATATCAATATACTGTTCTCACAAGTAAATAAGATTCAATTTTATCTTAAGAGAAATTATATTCGTTGAATTATATATATAATGGATTTAATTGACTAATTAAGTGGATTATTTATTATTGTAAAAATTTTGGTGAAGCATTCTTTTATCTTCATCATTACAATTGATGGAATTATCTGGAATTTGCTTGTAATCTAATGTAATTAAACAACCACATTTTATAAATACAACAATTACTTTAACGTTTAACAACAATTACATCTAGTACATCAGCAATTACATCACTGAAGATGTCTATCTCCGTTTCAGTCAATCACTCTTTTTAACAGATTTTAAGTTAATCATCATGATTCATATCTATAATTAGTGCAATGAAACACACTGATAAAAATATGAAAACTGTATAATTTTGTAATTAAAATTATGCATTAAAATTATAATATAAACAAAATTAATGAATAGTTTATAAATTAAACGAAAGGTTATTTATTATATTAATGACAATGTTCTGTGGAAAGTATAGCTTGTAACTGCCTTCAATAAATTTATCATGTATGAGTTTGTAATTATACATACATATTTTTTAAGAATTTGAAATTGGAGATTTAATAGCTCTATAAAATAACATGTAAAAAATACATTTTTAAAAACAAATCTTGATGAGACCGGTTACTTTTTAAAGATTACAGTCCCCTTTCTTTAAAATTCATGTATGTATTAATTTTAATGACAAATAAATGTTAGTTCTCACATCTATGTCTAATCCTGGAGCTGGGAAAGCCATGTACTGTGGAGAGAGACTTGGAAAGAATCTGAAAAACTCCACGTGGTCCTTATACCACTTCACCGAGTAAAGTTTCTCCTTCCCAAGGTCGTAGAAGCAGGTGAGAATAGCTGAATCGCCCGGAACTACCAGGGAAGGCACCTCAAAACGGGTGATTTTGAGACCGATGCTGATGATAGGGAAAACTGTAAAATAGGGATAAACATCTTTAGTTCAGAAATAAATATTTAACAATTGCTACATTCCAAATGCACAAATTTTCATTCATCTCTTATAATTAGAATTGAATATCTTTTCGATTTGATTAAGGTGTCCCAGAATTAACTCAAAATTTTAATTTGCCACCATTTTTCAATAAAGTGCTATCAACCCTATTAAAAACCATTTGGCGACAGTTTAAGGTAAGTAAAAAATGGAGCGTTACATTCTAAAACGAAGATTTTTTTAAAAAAATTGTTTGAACAATATTTCAAAAGTAATGAAAGCTTAGCTGTCACAGTTCAAAAATTTGAGAATTAGTCTCCGAAATTGTGTGATTTAACACCATTGAATTTCTTCTCATGGGATTATTTGAAGTCAAAGGTCTATGCAAACAGGATCATAAGCAAGCGTAAATTGAAGGGAAAAAACAGTGCTCCATGATCACAAATCAACACATTCATGCAAAATGGCCAAGGAAAACTTCGAGAAAAGAGTGCTTATGTGCCAGCAAAGCCGTGAGGGCACATTTGTCTTGTGTGTTATTTAATAAACAATCCTATTTTGTTTTCTTTATGATCCTATGAAAACATAACAATTTAAACTAAACAAAAATTGTATTTTTTTATTTCATTCAAATCTTACCTTAAAACATTTTTCTGCCATGTTACGCTCAATTTTTACTAACCGTAAACTATTATAAATATTTAAAGCTTTATAATTTGGTTATTTTTAGTTACAGCTGTTTTTAGTTGTACATTTTAGTTTTACCATAAAGAAAAATCAATGAAAAAAATATACAATTTTTTTTCGATTTTTTTAAAATTAATAATAACATAACTAATAACAGATAACTAATTTTATCAAGAAAAATAAGATTAATTGCTGTATAATTTTGTAATGAAGTTTATAGTAAGCATTATATATGAAAATAAATTTTAATTTTATATTAATACATATTATAAAATCATTTTAAAATTATATAAATAATTGCATAATTATTAATTATGTAATCATTTAAAATGCATATAGCCAAGCATTTTTTATAATAATAAAAATTTTGTAATAAAAATTAATTTAATAAAAATAGGAAACCTAAAATAAATCGAATCAAAAACAGTATCGAAGTTAAAATAGAATTATTAAAATTAAGAGAGTTTTTTTTCTCTTATAAGACTATTAAATTAGATATTATTTTCAAAAAAAACAAATAAATCTCAGTTAAAATAAGAATGGTCATTTTTTTTAAATGCTTAGCAAAATAAATTTCGATTTTTATGCTCTCTTCCTTATATTAATAATAAATATTTTGTTTTAAGTTGTTGAAGAAAAACTTAAAATGATTTCACTTACTTATGAGCCAAAGCGCTTCTCCTAACATTAGGGATATAGAAAGTAAAATGGAAATTTCAAAAATATCCGTCTTTTTTTCATAAACAATGAAGAATATCACAAATGTCTATCTTAGGATTGCAGAATCCCATTTAACTGTTCTGAAATGAAAAAATAGACAATCAGCTCCATTGTTTTAATAATACACATGTTTAAAAATAAAGTAAAATAAAGAGTTAACAACAGTGATACTTCTTTAAAAAAGTTTTCAAAATAAGATATTATAAAGAATAGCAGTTAAATTTTAATATTTCTAAATTAGGACTGAATTGTTTTCAGCCATAAAATTTGAATGCTATTACATTTCATTAGAATAATGTTTAGAGTGTACACATTCAATCTTCTCATTACAACTTTCTTCGTATAAATTTCTTAATGCAATAAATAAAATATGTATTTATTACATAATAATAATTTATTAAAATAGTTATTGCAATATTCTTAATAATTTTTCATTATCTAAAGTAATGTTTTTAATAAATATAATTTCTCAATTCTATTTTTTTCGGCATTTATACATAGAATATAGAAATTTAGAACCTTATGAGCATATAAATTCATATTTTTTTTATCCCAAGTTTAAAAATATGCTATTTCAATAAATGTACAAAATTATTGGTAATATCTTAAATTTATATTGATAAACATGTGCAAATAAATTCATTATTTAATATATACTTAATTTTAAAAAGTCTGGTTTTATTAACAATCCAAAAACGTCATGCAGGATCTTCAAAAAATTCATGTCTGAATTTTGAACATTATCTCATTTAGATTATTTAAGATTTTTTTGCAATGGTTAGCATTCATTATTGTACAATTTATCAATAGGCATTGCTATGTAAATAGAAAATAAAAATACAGTAATTAATACCTAATATTATGAAATACTTCTATTTTTAATTTCATGATAAAAATTTCATTTTTTTTTCTACAAAAATGTACATAAAAAGAGACACTTTTCTGTCTTTTAAGCTCAATGATCGAATAATTTTGAAAATATAATCAACTAAGTTTAATTCATTTTTGTTCATCATTTCATGAATGTAAATAACAAAAAATATA
>JAPMOQ010066791.1:0-24530 GCA_026543055.1 Argiope trifasciata | reverse complement strand
ATGTTTATGATATCGAAGAGTGTGACCGAGTTCACTTCTGAAATATCGTTTAAATTTTCAATGTATCTCTCTCTCTCATCGCATTCCGAGCTCGACCGCTAAAATGCTCTCGAGTCTTTCTCGGAAAGGCTGTCTCTAGATTGGATCTTTCGACGATTGACAGCCTGCCGGCAATACAACTTTGTAATTGTGTTTTAATAGTCAATTACAGAATTGCTTTGCTTGCAGACTATTAAAGCAACCATAGCTATGGCGACATTCACCTCTTCATCCGAATGGATCTCCGCATCGCAGTGTAACATTTTCGCATGGGCATACCTCTAGATCTTCATCGCACCTTAGTATAAACAAGCTCAGGCAGTTAAACTGGAATGTCTGAAACCTGCTCATATCTGGACACACAATGTTAACACACAATTCCCTACATCCACTTATTAACAAGCTTAGAGGGTATCCAGATATTAGCACGTCGACAAGGTATCCAGATGTTAGCACGGTAATACTACTAATGTTTTTTTCCCAACAGGCCTTAATTTAATTTTTAACATAATTGTGCATTAATTTCTTGCATTTTTATGTTGATACCTTCCGCTTTCGTGTTTTTGTTTGGTGTGGTTTTATGGTGTGCCTTATTTCTTTAACGTTAGCTTGGCGCAGCATAGTCAAACATGACTTTTGCACCAAAAAATCAATACAACCAACTTTTTAACCATACAACAATGCAATAATAATACGTTCATTTAATTTTTTCCATAACTATACATACATTTTTCTAATTGTAAGCATATATTCAAATTCAATGAAGTTTTCGCAGCATTTTCATAACAGCATGTTAATTTCCGGTATTTATATTAGTAAATAAAGAGTGATGAGAACTTTATTTGAAATGGGATTTCCATTTAACAGAGGCATATGTAATAGGTTTATTATGTTAGGTATATTTCTTACAAGAATCCTTCCCTTATAAAACTGCAGAATTATTTTATGGTTTTGTAAATTGCTGTATATTTGTACCGTTTTGCCATAGACTAAGAATTTTCTGTATATCTTATATTACATCCATTAGGCATATTTGTACCACAAATGTATTTCATATCACTACCTTTCTAAGCCAGTACGATGATATTGTCTCGTATTATATTATGAAGTCCGTGAATATCAGGATTCCTAGAACTGATACATTTATAAACACATATTGCAAAGCAGTTATTCCATATACAACTGTTTGTAAATGTTTTATATAACGATTAAATTAGCGATAAATGGAGAGAATAACTTTTTAATATCTACAATTTCCATCTGTTCTCTATCAAATGTTTACCCTCAATAGCGGTAAACCGTAATATATTGATAAATTGAATGAAGCCAGTAAACCTATATATTTTGATATGCAGAATAATGATTAATATTAAGTTAAATAAACTGCATGTATGTTAATAAAGATTCTGATTTCAACCCATATATTTGTATAAAGCCATCATAGCAGCATACTTCCAAACAAGAAATTTCTATAATCCCCAGACAGTTAGCTGAGAATATGTGAAAAGGTTTACAAAATACATTTTAGATTCAACCTACAGAAGGCAGAATTTGTTCGGTAAACAATATTGGGCTCTTAATATTTGATGCAAATATTAATTTTCATTAATACAAAACAGAGTACCGTCTCCTACCCCCGTTACCATACCCATTCAGGCAACTGTTTATTTTAGTTTAGTTATGTTAACACTTCGTTGTAAAGTGACACTAGGGCTATTTTGGGACGAGCCTCGTCATTTTGAACCACGGTCAGATGACGAGGACGGCACTTGAAGTGTCAATCCCCCCCTCCACACCACACCACTCCAGCGGGAGGATGTATGTCCTGACAAATTTAACGTGCAAGAGAACCCCTCACACGACTGTTCTTCGGTGGAATCGAGTCTGGAACCTGAAACAGTCTATAGAGGTAAACGTGCATACTCACAAAAATGTTGCAGATTCTTTATTTTAGGTTCGAACTGACTTATTGATTATGCGCAATAAATATTCAATTTCATTCGTGATGATGTAGATAGTCAGATTTTAAAAGGATAGAATGGCTCAATATTTTTTCTGGGAATTTCCAATAACCTGTTGAGTACATATAAATTCGAGTTGTTGTATTTCGCTGGACGAAAGGAATTCCGATACATTAATTGTATAAATCTCATGACTTTGGTCATCACCTTTTGTATATTTATGCAATCCTGTGACCATTATCACTAAGAAACAATCTATGCATTATAATTATTTGCCTTGATTCATATCATCTTTGATTTTCGAGTGGGGATGAAATCTTCGCTTTAATCTTTGATTATATTTGCTCGTTAAACGATTAATATTATTTAATATTTGATTCCAGAATACATTTTTGGCAGTTTTAATTTAAACTTATGTAACATTTAAATCAATATTTTACAATTGATAAATACGAAAGGGGGAATATTACAACTTTCAAAATATCATTATTTTTAATAAACGTACTCTTCAAATTAAATAATTTTTTTCCCATCTTTGATTTCAATTGTTTGGTAAAAACTTTAAGATTTCGTTTTTATTTAGATTAAAATTAAAAACAACTGATGAATTAATTAAAGTAAATGGATATTTATTAATAATAAGATTCAGAGACAATCGTCTGAAATTATGAAACGTTTCTTTGTTTTCTGTGAAAAATACTTATTTCATAACAAGCATTCGATGATAAAGAAGAATTTTCTGACTATATTTACCAAGAAAGATATTCATGCTTTGAAGTCTCGTTATGTTGTAGGCAGTAGAAAGACTCAAAACTTTCCAGTTTATGTCGAACTCCTCTTCAAGCGTAAGTCTGTTTGTGAAAATATCAAAAAATATATTTTCAGTTTTCTAGGAGAGGGTGCATTCGAAATATATTTCCTTAAAAAATTCGGTTCCTTTATGCCTAACTCTTCGAAACATACAAAGATGCTGTGAATTGAAATCTTTTCCTATATAACATCTTAAGTTATATATGAAAAGCTATGTTGTATAAAATATTATATAAAATAAGAAATTCTTTTATCATCTGCTTTTGATTAAAATAAGAATATCGTCTGTAAAATAACTTTTAAATATCTCCAATATATAATCGTCTTTAACAAAAGATATTATGTCCTTATATACATATAATTAGTTTGATTAATTTACAGATGGAGAATTTCATACATTATAAAACTTTGTAGAGAAGAGAGACTCATGGTGTTGTGTAGATGAAAACACCGGTTTCTGGGAATCATATTTTATTGAAATTTCTTCTGGACTCCACAACACAAGACACACAAAGCATCAAATTATACTCGTATGCTTAACATGTAAGAATCACTTATCAAATAGTTTCAAGTTGGTTAATGAATCATCACATAGTGATATCATCCCTACTTACCGAAAGGCATCATGGGAACTATATAAATTCTCAATCTCAAAATGCCATGTAGGGGCAAGTGAGGAGAATAGACACTATTGACCTTACACCAAATTTACAGATTTTTATAAAATTTTATGTAAAAACTAAGTTTAAGTCCTTTTGTCTAAATTTTCGAATATAAACGTTGTGTTGTTTCTTAGGGAACTTGCCATTGGATATGCCCACTGTTCTTAAGACAGCGACTTACACCGATAGGGTGAGTTAATTGTTTTAGAAAGCAAACTATGATAAAGAATACGACTTTTTCACTCACGCATCATTCATTCACGTGCACAACCCCTTTTTACAGGGAGGCACATTCACACATCTCACAGATAGAACAAAGGAAGAACAACAATGCCCAAACTGGGACTGGAACCCAGGACGCCCAGATCACGGGAAGATGCTCCAACAACTCTGCCAGGACGCTAGTTCAATTAAAAATTAACACGATAACTACAAAAGATAGAAAACTAGTTAGATAAGATTCGGTACGAAGATTTAAAATCTAAAGTTTAAACACCTGCCAAATTTAGAGCCAAAATCATCAATTGATTTACTTTCTGTACTCATTTGATTTACTCTAAAATAAATAAATCCAATAGTTCAAAAACGCAACAGCTTAAAAATACCAAATTTGGTATAAAAATTTGTGACTACATGTGCAATTCTTTTGCAATTGGTTGATGACAGCCTGTAAAAATTACAATTATTTATTCATCATATATTTAGTACTTACTTTATGTAATAATATAAAAATATATTTTACTTAAATAAATACTCTGCCCCCTAGGACCATTCTGATTTTTCTCACATTTGATTTAGAAGATAAATAATGCATAACATTTTTTGCAGATTTTTTTAAAAAATTTTCATTTATCTATAAATATATAGCCAAAATGTAAAATATTCAAGCATTTTCTCACAAAATTTTAGCAATATGTATTAAATAAGCATATTTTACATATGGTCGAAATTTTCATTTAAATTTCTAAGCACCAAACACAACTTATAAAAAAACTGTGCATTCAATTTTAAATAACGTTATTTAGTAGAAATACATTAATTATTTTGCTAGTTATTTCAACAGAAAAACTCTCAAAATGTTAAAAAATATCAAATTCTTGTTCCAATAGTGAATAAAACCAAAACATTTACGCATAAATTACAGCCCTCGGAAACTTAATTCTTAGTACTGTCAGGTGAAAACTAACCTGTCAGCAACACGCGACAGGCATCCAAATAAATAAATTATGAGACTAGGTTGGAAAAATTCGGAATTCTGTTTGCCTCTCAGTACTACAGGGGTGGTAAAAACGTTTATTCCATCCAGCCTTTCAAATAGATAGATGATAGGTCCATTTGTGAAGATGGGCGTTCTACCAGGACTTCGAGTACATGAGCTGTCAGTCACAGTGCATAGCTGGCCTTCAGGGTTGAATCCTTTCTCCCGGATATTAAGGAGAAGTTGGTGAATGTTTCTGATATTCCATTTTCACTGCTAAAGAGCTCAAAGGACAGAAACACGAATCACGAGAGCATATCTATATATGTTTAAGATACTTCTGCCAACATTTTAATAGACTCATAGTGATAGGAGATGAATTTCTTTTCTTTAGAGGAGACTCCTAGGTTAACTGATATGGATTAAAAATAGTATAAAGATAAGATTGTGACAATAATCGAAATATCAATAATGGCCCCCTGATTTTTTTTTTGCATACAGGGTGGTTATGGTTAAATTTCTCCTATAAACAGCAGCATACAATGCAAAAGGGTTAAGCGGTTGCAAAGAAATTTAGTGTATAGACTATACATAATCATCTCACAATTTAAGAAGGTAATAGGAAAGATAAAAGAAAAGTTTAAAAGTGTTAAAATTAACAAGTCGATAGAGTTGAATTGGATTAAGGTCCATATTGAGATATATGGTAATGGAAAGGCGGATCATTATGTGAAGTTGGTGACTAAGAAAGATAATATTGATATTATTGTCCCCAAATCAAGTGGTGTTTTAAAAGGGGAATTGAGAGAAGAAATAAAACAACAATGGTTTGACAGATGGTATATGTCCAAAAAGAAAAGAGTCACTTTCGACTTTATTCGTAATCCTGAAATTAATATAAGAAGATACCATCCACTTATAATCCAAATAATATCTGAAAATGGGAGATTTCCTGCATATTTCCAAAGATTTGGAAGAACGCAAGAAAATAAATGCATTTGTGGGGAAATTGGTATACTTTACCTCTTTTAATGGAATGTTTGGACATCTCAGAGTTAAGTAAGGACCTGAAGATTGACAATAATGATTTAAGTACAGTACTGATGGTACCAGGAAATCTGAAAACCCTGAAGGATATGACGTTAAAGTTGACAGTTTCATTCCAACTGTTTGAGAGAGTGTAGATGGGGAGGAAGACAGTCACTTACTATCCCGAAAGGAATGCTAGTTTAACTAATCGGTCAATGTAAGGCTGGGCAATACTTATTCAGCAGTCGACCACTACAAATCATGTCGATACTGCTACGTTCAGTGGTGGTGGGGTGGTCGGCTGTATGCAAGAAGAAGAAATGTATAGACTATACAGGAGATGCACTCACGGAATTTCGATAAAAACATAGTTCCAAAATGTCCATCAGAAAGCACACTTTCAGAAGAAAAAAAAAACATTTCATTTAATGCAATAAATTCCCAAAATACAATTCAGAAACCAATATTAACAATCAAGAACAAGAATTATAATAAAATAAGCAACTTGCTTGGAGTTCCAATAAGCTTGGGAACTACGTTGATATATTTGAATTAAAGGCAATACACACTTTAGATAGTGTAAAAATCATTTATGTATGTCAATTTTTACGAAATTTACCAAAGGTTTGAAAAAAAAATTCTTTACAAATTATCAAAATCCCATCCAATTTCATTACATGGTACTGAGTTGATATATTGGTATCAATGGCGAATCAATTAAAAATGTAAGGCCTGCGCAAAAATTATTTTTCTGCTGCGGTATTTGTGAAAATTATGAAAAAGTATCAACAAATTGTTAATTTTTTAAATAATTAATTTTTAATTTTTTTTATCTAAATTGACATCACCACCCTCTAGAACATATCTCTACCAGATTCTGAGATCAAATCATAAGCAGCCAATAGACGTACAAATTATCTTTTATTATTGGAAGAAGTAATAATTTGTTTTACTTAATGAAGATGTGGAAATAATTATGTCTCTTACCTTACAATTTATAGTAATAACAATTCACAATATTATTGACTAATTAAATTTGAGCCAAAATAATTATGCTTTTGTCTTAGGAAAATAATTTGTTGGCCTTCTGAAATAATTCTTTTTTTGGTACATTAGAGAAAATTAAATTTTCATTATTGAGGGAAATAAAATAATCGGAATTGTTTCCAAATAAATATAAATATCGAATAGAAATTAATATTATTGTCTCTTTAATTACAGATGTCTTACTAATTATATATAGTATTATCCTTTTTACTCACTAAGGAAAGAATTATATAATAAATTAGAGTAGCATTTTATTATGGACTTTAAATGATAATTAGTATCTAATAATGAAATTTAATTACCCGACGACCCATGTTTCTAGTTAAAAAGGAAACTGCTTATAAAAAAGTAACTTTATAAAAAGCAATTAAAAAAACGACAATGAAAATGTCCAAGGAAGTAGAAATTTTCATTTGCATACTGTTAAAAAGATTTAGTAACAATTTTTTTTCCCTTGGATTTTGTGAAAGATGTCACTTAAAAAAAGAGCTTTTACTCATAGAAAGCTTTTTTTAAAATCTGTTTTCATGTATTTTTACGGTTGAAACTTTACTTCACAAAAGTTAAATTAACTTTTTCCGTTAAATTAATTCGATTTCAATAGGAAAAAAAATACTGGTTTGATATAAAATTTAAAAGTGTTCGTCATATTGGCTAAAGTAAAGAATAAAATGATGTACATAACATTTTGGAAATGGTACTAAAATGTTATATTGAATATAATGGAAAAAAATAATGAAAAAGACATATTCAGTGAAAGATAATTATACGAAAATTTCTGAAAAAATTTTTTAGAAAGGTTTAAATTTCGAAAATTAGAATTTGAAACTTTCATTAGTGTACTTATGATATATACATAAATATTTTTCTTTCATTGTATTTTCAATTAATAGTTTCATGTTTTTTTTATTTAAATTTATAACATAGAAATTAGCGATATTTTAATATAGATGATTTGGGAATAAGAAATAAATATCAGTTGCGTCGATGTCATATTTTGTCGATTTCGTAGTATGAAGAATTTGACCATGACGGACATGCTTAGTTATACATGCAGTTCAAGATGAATTATTTAATCATCAATTTCTTTGGTTTACTTATTTATATATCATTTCTGTGTTTCGATAAGTTAGAAACATCTGCGAGTAGACTGCACTGTAAAATATTTCCAAAAATTTCAATTTTCTTAAATCGTGATGCAAATAAAGTCCGTATTCTGTCTTATGTTGAAAAAAATAGACAAACTATTTCCTTGGGTTTTATATACGCCTTTAAACACGTATCTGCTGTCAAAGAAACGTGCATAATAATAAAGTAACTCTGATAAAAGCAGGTCAAACTATTAAAAATGCATCTGGAGTGAAAGAAACGCGCATTATAATAATACAATAGAGGTAAAAGCAGGCAAAAATATATATGCGATTAAAAGATATTAAGGAATTTTGACACTTATGCTTTATTTATTGAATATACGATTTCGAGCTTCAATTATTCACTGAGAAGACAATTTCAAGCTTCAATTATTCATTGCCTTCAAACATTCAAACCCCACTAACCAAATGAACATCATGTTCTCACGTAAAAAATTATATAATGAAAAATTGGTAGTAGAACTAATAAAATATTACGAAAAAAAAGATACACAGAAATTAAAATAATTTAAGTTATTATTAGCAAAAAAATTCTCAGTTAAAAACAGGTCAACTTATTAAAAAGGCATCCGATGTCAAAGAAGTGCACATAATAATAATGCATTACAGGTAAAAGCACGCAAAAATATATTTGTGATTAAAAGACGCTGAGGAATATTTGCATTTATGCTTTATTCATTGCCTATGCGATTTCAAGCTTCAATTATTTACTGAGAACCCTATTCCGAGCTTGAATTATTCAATAACCTCTAACCAAATAGACGCCATTTCTCACATGATAAAATATACCCAATCTTCTAATTCGACACTACTTTAAAGCACACATTTCTAAAAATTAAAACTGTATAAAAGCGTAATGCCAAATATAAATGTGAATGCTAAATCACTCATGCTGTTTTGATTCATAGAAGAGATAAGAATGATCTCATAGTAACTTAATCGGCCTTGTTAAGCTGGATTCGTTTTTATTTTTTTGGTATTTCACTCAAAAAGGTAATCCTAATTAAGTTTTATTTGAAAGGTGGTAAACTTAATCGCAGGCTCCTTAAAAAAATCTAGTTGATTAAAAGTCATTCCGCAACAAAATATTTTTTCGCATTATAATTTTTTACTCTCCATTTTTATTGGTTGGCAAATCAGCATTTATTTCATTAAGGTTATATAGTTCAAATTAGGTTAGCATCGAAATAGAATTAAGAAGAAACATTTTATTTGAAGCATCAATTCTAAGATGAACCTAATTTTATTATTTATTTCATCCGTGTCTTGAAAAGGGAAGTGCATCTTCCTCGTGATTTAGGTGTTCCTTTTTGAGTATGGTAGTTCAGATTTGTTCTATCTATGAGGTGTGTGAATATACCCCTACACCTCTAATAAGGGGTTGTGCAAGCGATTGTAGTAGCTAAGTCGTACTCTTGATATTAAACGGCGCTATTGAAGAAAAAAGGATGCTCACTTGGCTTAAATCACTGACAGATAGCTGTCAGCGGGTTTGTTAAGTGCCATAAGTCACAAAAACAACACATTTTTTCTTTCATATTGAATTAATTTAATTAATATATATGCAATCATTGCTTTTGTTTTTGAATAGTTCGTCATTTGTATTTGTATTTCATTAAGTATATTAGTTAACGAGTTAATTTGTAAGATTTTTTAAATTTCTAAATTTTTATATTTATAATGGACAATTAGTAAGAAAACTTATAAACTATTTCGGAATAGCTCAATAAAATAATTTGGGTTATTATAAACAAAAGAAAATTATGTTTCTCAGTTAAAAAATAATGGGACAGAAAAAAGCTAATTAAATTAAGTTGTTTGTGAATGCAGTATGAAAAAACGAGTTATGTTTTCATTGAGACAAGCGTATGTGTTTTTTGTATCCCTTTTCTTGTAAGTTTTATTTTTGTATAGCATATGCATGTTCATTTATTTTCTTAATTATATGTGTTTTAATCATGGAAGTTGTATTTCTAACTTTAATTCCCACACACATTTTCTTTCTTTGAGTCAATATTTTTTGTTGTTCTTGTTAATAAAAATGCAATGAACGAAATATTTTTCTGTTTGGAAAAGAAATTAATTGCATATTGTTTTTGAAATGTGAAATATATTCTTGAGAGAATAATTAGCATTTGAATCATAATTATCTAAGAAATTTTTTGATTAGTAATTCATAGTTATAAAATTATATAGTTTTAATCATTATATAGTTATTCATAGTTATATAGTTTTTATGTAGTGTGACCCACAAGTTATGCAGCGTATAAGTTTTACAAATTCAGATAGAATAGGTCAAGACGATTATTTATAAGTACAATATGTGGGGTCTCCATATATAGCCTCATGGTCTAATTTTACAAAGTACGTTAATTACGAATCCGACTATTTGTATTCCAAACCATGATGTATACGACGATTAGACAGCATTGTAGCTTTAATGTATGATTATTGTCTCCACAACAATAACAGCGGCACGACGATCAAAAGTACGTATGAAAGATAAACAATTATCGGTTAATAAATGGCGGTACTAGATTTCTAGGAAAGAAGGAGCTAGATTTCTAGCTTTCACGACACTCTGCGAAACTACCAAACTATCACCAAGTTATGATGCATGCGACAATTACACCACATTGTAACTTTCCTATATGATTATCGTCACCCCAACAATAACGGTGGCAAGACGATCAAATGTACATATGAAAGATAAGAAATTATTGATTAATGCAAGATGGTACAAGATTTCTAGGAAAGATGGTTTTAGATTTCTAGATTTCACGGCACTCTACGAAACGTGCATCTTTTAGAGGGAATTTTCACCATAGATTGATCTTGCTTGATTCCAGACAATAGTATGAAGATACCACTTTACTCCCCGATCTTACTTCATGCGACTTTTTTTATGGTGACAAGTTTTATGGTTTAAAAGAAACGGTATATTTCATATAGGTCTCAAAATTGGACGACTTGAGAGCATCCATTGAAACTGAGATCAAGGAAATTGGGGCACATGTTGTGCAGAAAACAAATGCAAATCTCGATTCCAGGCTTCACCATGTCATTTGTTCGAACGGCCGTCATTTCAAAATTAATTCTCAATAAACATCGATTATCACTTTTACTTTCCTTTTTGCGTGTATGGGAGGTATCACCGATTTTTTTGAAATTTTCATAACTTAATATTCACATATAAATGAGACTATGGTGCTATTTTTAGGCCAACAATGTTATAAATCAAAATACTCATCTTGATAAGATTTATGACCCGAATATGCAAATATCTGACGCTGCACAACTTGCGAATCACCCTATATTTGAATGAATAAAAAACCCTATGAAAAACCTTATATGAGCCCTTATTTATTTTGAAGCATTTATATTTTTTTTTAATTTAACGAATTAACATTACAATGCGAAGTTACTTCACAATAATAACTTTAAAATGACATCTTCCTATAAAAAGAGAGACAATGGCATTTCTGCTACGTCCCTCTTTAAACATTCATTACTTATAAATTTAGCCTTAGTCATGATTAGAGAAGATCTGATGTGCTTTCTTCAAATGAAAATACACCAATTGATTAGATAATATATGATTAGAAAGCCTACTTAGAGAATACCTGCTGTGCAAATCTTAACTTTCTTCAAATAAAGATACACCAATGGTCTGATGCACTATTTGCAGTTCCGTGTTAGTTACGGAAATAATGAGGATTGAAATTCTGGTCTATGTTATCATGCAGGGTGATCCAAAACAAAGTTTACAAATTGAATTATTTAGAAAGTAGAAATTGTGGATGGGAATACTGTTACCCAGAGTGGAGACAGATGGCTAGTGATCTTAGTGGCTAAGTGATGACTTAGATCTTCTACTGGCTGTTTAAGCAGATAGTGTTAATACTGAGACCTGAAACAGCGACAGTGATGGCAAGACGTCTAGAGAAGTGGTCTCACACAGAGATGCTAGCCGCGATATGATTTATATGGAGCATGAATGTTCGAACGAACATTTCCTGACAAACAGGAAGGGATGATAGAATGAGTGAAGAAGAGGTGTCGAAATAATAATTCCTTTTTTAAGCATCCAGACATATTGCTAGAAACATTTCGGTGAGACGTTTGGAGCACCATCCCATAAAGCCCCGATCTGAATCCTAGTGATTATTTAATTTTCCCGACATTTAAGAAACACTTATCTTAAACAAGGCTCATATTAGACGGCGATATTCAAAATAGTACTGAGAATTGGCTCAATAGCCAAGGACTTGATTATTACCAAGACGGGGATTCAAATTCGTGCAGACATGCATGTTGCCTTAACAATGCGATTTGCTGATTAAGTAAAGAAGTGACCACCACATATGATTTTTAACCACCATTTATAACCTTTATCTATTGTTAACATTGCAGTTTTCGTTTGAATAGAAAACTTTTTTTAGATTATCCTTTGTAGATACTAAAAGCTTTTAGATGATATTAAAAAAATCCTTGAATCGAGGAAGGGAGTACAACAAAATACCCTTCAATTTCTAGGAAAAATTCTTAAATTTATGAAAATGATTAGAAGTCCCTGCACTTCCATAGCGGAGGAAAGAATCATTCCAATTTATTTGCCAAAATTCCTAGTCTACTTCTTTTGAAGATATTATCTTATTTCATATATGTCATACTAGCAAATATTTTTTAACATGTACAGTATGCCTTATAAAAACGCAAGAAGAAATGTGAAAAAGCTGTTAGTTTGAAATGTTTCCTACTAGAGTACCGCTCCTATGGTAAATTGGAACTGAGTTGCAAAATATAGGTTGCATTTTGGTAATTGATATTTTGATAAAAGGAGATTCTAGGAAATTCTAGGAATGCTTTTCTAGCCCACAGACTTAAGCTTGAAAGCCTAATATTGTAGATCAAATTCAGCCAGAAACGGAAAATATTTCTATGGCTTATGAATCTTACGTTTCGTGAATATATTGTAAGAGGGGTGATCGAAAAAAGTTTACACGGGGCCGCGGTGGCCTGGTGGTGGTAAGGTCTCGGCTTTGGAACCGGGTGGTTTCAGATTCAGATTCGATTTCAACAAAGAACCATCGTGTGAGGGGGTCTCTTGCACGTTAAATCTGTCAGGCCAAATGTCCTCCCGCTAGTGTGGTGTGGATAGAGGGTGCCTGTTCAGGTGAAATCCTCGTCGTCTAACCATGGTTCAAAATGACGAGGTCTGTCCCTAGTTTTTGCTTTAAAATGGGACATTAATATAACTAATCTAAACTTAAAAAGAGTACAAGTAGCAACAAGTAGTTGAAAAGTTTGGAAAGTAAAAACTATGGATGGGAATATTGTTACCAGATTGAAAACAGATAGTGCTAGTTATCTTAAATAGGTCTTTCGAGCATATTGTGTTAGTATTGAGACCTGGAACAGCGACAGAAATGGCAAGAAGTGTAGAGAACTGATCTCGCACAGTGGTGGAAGCCGTGAAATGATTTGTACGGGCCAAGAATGTGTCCTCATCGGAAATCCACAAACAAATTGTTGAAGTGTACAAGGGGTGAAATAGTGAATACAAATAAGGTGACGAAATGGTATCGTTCTTTTAAAACGGGCTGAGAGATTGCTGGAAATATATACGTGGAAATTCTGGAGTGAGGCCCATGTAGCTCCAATTTAGCTCCCAGTGACAATTCCCTTTTCCAGGCATTGTAGAAATACTTATCTGAAGCTCAATTCATATCAGAAGGCGATTCTAAGAAATGTGCCAAGAACTGAATCAATAGCCAAGGACATGATTATTATCAACATGAATCCAACAAATGGATCCAGTTGTGTGACAAATGCCTCAATCTGTTTAGTGATCATTTAGAGAAGTGATCACTACATATGTCTCTTAATTACCATCTGAATCCATCAGAGTCTAATTACCATCTGAGTCTGTTGTTACTAAAGCATTTTTCATTTGTCTTGTAAACGTTTTTTGGATGGCCATATAAGAGAGAAAGTGAAGTAAATGTGTAATAAAACAATTCACATTGAACTCTTTACAAGCTAGAAAATAATTACCCATTAATGTTTTCAACCTGCAACTGCTTTTTCAGCTGCATATCCCGCGATCTCCATGTATTGGCAATCATTCCATTTTCTGCCATATCTGGCGTTTTATGCAGTTTAGAGGGTGTATTTTTACGATGACATATTTGTATTACATTATATTATTATCGTGTAACATATAGTATCATTTGATTTGTTTGAAAAATATGTGAACTTCTTCTCAAACATCGCATCTAAGTAGTGATTTAAAAAATTGCACTGTAAGGGAGTTAACAAGAATACTTTTAAAGCATAAAAGATACAAATTTATTTTTATTTCCTTTTTCAGTATTTTTTAAAATTATTTGCTAAAGTTGTGGGGTGTATTTTTTTTCGTAATTTGATACAAATTTTTTGTAAAGAATATTTTATTTAAACTTGAATGTTGGTCTTGCATGAAATGCAATGAAACTCTCATGTTCAATGCAAATATTGTCTTTAATTCGTCTCATAAATATGTTTTGAATTTTGTAATTGAAGACAAAAATTCCTTTCTTTATACTTATAATCTTGTAATAGGACTTAGAACATTCCCTAGCTTAAAGCTATCTTTTAATAAATGCATAAAAAGAGTGTATCGTTTATTCATTCATTCATATTTGCGTAAGCTCTTCATTCATATTTGCATAAGTTCTTTTCCTGCTTCCATGTTTTCTTACTTAAAATCTCGTGTTCACATTTATGATAGAACGCATACATTTCCAAAATCTCCCTAAATATATTTTTGCATTATAAATGAATTTCATATCATCACATTCTAGAATCAATTTTAAACTAGATACCCGCATGATTTAATCAAATTTAAAAAGCTTTTAGCTTTCTCGAATAAATATTTCAAAAGAGAAGCATTGAATTGCACTTTATGTCATCTATTGCTGTATTCGAGTGTTTATTTTATGGATTAATGAACAAATAAATAAATATAAGAAAGTTTTAATGCGAAATTCTTATTTCAAACAAGTATTTTTTCACAATGGTGAATTTATATACACTAGTCATGGCTAGTCATGACATTTATTCATATTGATACCTGATCCATTTATATTGATTCATGATCTGTTTATATTGATTCATTATCTATTTATACTCATTTATGACTTATTCGTACTAATTCATGCATGAGTTATTCATGATCTATTCATAATGATTCATGATCCATTCATTCTCATTCGTGACTGAGTTATTCATGAACTATTCATACTGATCACTGATCTATTTATTCTGATTCATGATTTGTTCATATTGATTCATGATTTATTCATACTGATTCATGAATGAGTTTCTCATGATCTATTCGTACTAATTCATGATCTATTCATACTAATCTATAACTGAGTTTTTCATGATCTATTCATAATGATTCATGAATGAGTTATTCATGATCTATTCATGCTAATCTATGACTGAGTTATTCATGATCTATTAAGACTGATTTCTGACTGAATTATTTACGAACATAAGGAGCTGTCTCTGCATAAGATTTTAGTTTCAGTCCTTTGGCCGAGACGAGGGCAGAACTCGCTACCTTTCGGTTACGAGACAAACGCTCTACCAACTTGGCTACCGCGGCTCTTATTAATCTATTATGAGATTTAAATATACATCATCTTTCAAAGGTTCAACACTCAAATTTGTGTGGCAATTATTTAGCCCAAATACTTCTTACAGTTAGGTTCTTTACCCTAATAGTATAATAATAAATGGTATTTTTTCAAAGTTTACTAACACCATAAAACTATTTAAATGTTTACGAATATCCCAAGAACATCACAATATGTTTGAATATCCCGAGAAATCAGTACTACATATCTGAACGGTGAAAAAAATTTTGTAAATAAGTTATATTAAGATTTGATGTGATCACTAATGCCTTTGTATCCTTAATATAAATTTGAGATAGGACTATTCCATTCATATATCAATTATTTAGCACAAATACTTCTTACAGATAACATCTTTACAATAATGGCACATATTATAATAACTGGTATTTTTCAAAGTTAACAAATATCATAAGACTATTACAATGTTTACGAAGGTCACAATATATATGAATATCCCAAGAAATATGTACTACATATCTGAACAGTGAAAAAAAAATTGTAAATAAGTTATATTAAGATTTGATGTGATCGCTAATGCGTTTGTATCCTTAATATAAATTTGAGATAGGACTATGCCATTCATATATCAATTATTTAGCACAAATACTTCTTACAGTTAACATCTTTACACTAATGGCATATATTACAATAACTGGTATTTTTCAAAGTTAACAAATATCATAAGACTATTACAATGTTTACGAATATCCCAAGAATGTCACAATATGTATGAATATCCCAAAAAATCAATATTACATATCTGAAAAGTGATAAATGAAACAAAAAATGCTAATAGGATTTGAGGAGATTAGTTATGCGTTTATATCCTTAATATAAATTTGAGATATTTCCATTTTATGCGCATCCCGAAATAGTGGCCAATTAAGTCTATGATTAACCTTTGATTAACGCGTTCACTGCCTCTACCCTCGCCTGATACCAGGACCATCTATTTAGTGAGATGCCCCCTTCTTTGCTATCTTTTATCTGTAGTAGAGAAGGTTTCATCTAGCAGCATAGATGCTTTTGTCCCAGAAAAGAACGCAATATACGAATTATCTCGTAGAAATTTAGAATATATATATATATATATATATATATATAACTTTTTGAAAATTTGTAAGAAAGTGGATGGCAAGTCCTCTTGTACTAAATCAAACTATTAACAACAATAAACCAATTTTTTTTTACTAAATAGGCTGTGCAGTTATTGACTTTCTTGGAAAAAATACTTGTTTATTTTTTACATTACAACTATTTTAAAAGAATATTTAAATTTTTATTGTAATTTCACAGGAAATATTCTGAACTAAGGATAATTTTTAACGTCACATATAATTATGTGTTTGAAATTCAAGGCTAGTATATTCTGAACTAAGAATAATTTTTAAGGTCGCATATAATTATGTGTAAGAGATTCAAAGCAAGAATCCTAAAAAAATTGATTGGTTATTTGTCCCTAAAGGAAATTTGATGCCATATTAAATATGTCCGTTTGAAGTGACCTAAATATTTAAATTGCATATGACAGACTTACCAATGACATTTGATCGTGACTCAAAGTTATTCCGAATTGATTGCATCATATTAAATAAATAGGTTTGTAATATCATACTTCCAATTATACGACAGTTAATATAATAGATCACAAATCATCTGTAACGTATATATACATCAGACAGGTAATTAAGAGTTCTATTACATAGTATAATATCAAATAAGCATGATATATTACAAATATATCATGTATTGCAACATTATATAACATATTGAATTATAAATAATGCGGTAGTTAATGTAATTTGACACAGATTAATATATGTAAAAGATCCTATAACTAACGATATTGGTTTCCTCTAAAATTTTTCTGAAGAAAAAAAAATAATAAACTCGAGATTTATCTCGATCCAGCTTTTATGTACAATGACAAGCTATTTACGCTTTACGGTGAAGTGGGGCCACGGTGGCCTGTTGGTAAGGTCTCGGCTTCGGAACCAGGGGGGGTTTCTATTTCGAGACTCGATTCTTCCGAAGAACCTTCAGGTAAGTGGGTCTCTTGCATGTTAAATCTGTCAGGCCAAAAGTCCTATCCCTGGTATGGTGTGGAGAGGGGGTGCTGTCTTAGATGTCGTTCTCGTCATCTGACTCTGGTTCAAAATGACGAAGTCCGTCCGGAAATAGCATGGTGTTGCTTTACAAAGAGACGTTAAAATAACTAAAACTGAAACTAAACTTTACGGTTAAGAAGACAAACCTGCATTTTGAGTTGTATTAACGTACCATTTTAAAGCAACGCGGCTATTTGGGACTGACCTCATCATTTTGAACCTCTGTCACATGATGTTTTTAGTTTAGTGTAATTTAGTTATATTAACGTCCCGTTTTGAATCAACAAGAGGGCTATTTTGGCACGGACCTCGTCATTTTGAACCACTGTCAGATGACGAGGACGACACCTGAGCTGGCAACCTCCTCTCCATACCACGCCACACCAGCGGGAGGACGTTTGGCCTGACATATTTAATGTGCAAGAGACCCCATCACACGGTGGTTCTTCGGTGGAATCGAGTCTCGAACCTTAAACCCTCCGGTTCCGAAGCCGATACCTTACCACCAGGCCACCGCGGCCCCCTGTCAGATGATGAGAACGTCACCTGAGCTGGTACTCCCCTCTCTCCTCTTCATACCACGCCACGCCAGGGGAAGGACGTATGTCCTGACAAATTTAACGTGTAAGAGACCCCCTCACACGACGGTTCTTTGGTGGAATCCAATCTTGAACCTGAAAAAGTCCACAGAGGTAAGCGTGCATGCTTACATTTTGCGCTTACGTTTACCGTGCACCAGACCCACTTGCATGACGGTTCTTTGGTGGAATCGAGACTTGAAACTGAAACCCTCCTATGTTGAGACCCACCTTGAATTTCGGATACTCAATTTTCTATCAAACGAATTAAGCATTTGATACAGACAAACCCACACATCAAATTTCCTTTATCTTTAACTTTTGCATTTTTTAAATTGCCTTTCATCATATTATTCCTCCAATAATGGGCGCAATGTGCTACAATTTGGCGTATATTAAAAATTCTGACCTTGAAAGTATGCACTAAATTTTTTCCGACTTGAATGTGTTCAAACTGCAATGTTTGAACCCGCATGAATAAATAGAGAAAAATAATTTAAAGACGGAATTCATCTAAAATTTCGATAAATTATCCAAATATCTAGATTTTTTTTAAACTAATATTTGAACCTTTAAGGATAGGTATCAAACAAACTTTCAATGAGATAATTTAAACTTTCAATACGATGTACAAATTATCCAAGAGTTAGACTTTTAGCTATAATGTTTGGATATGCAAAATAGTTCGACAATAAAACTCCCAATAGAGAATTTCGTCCAAACATTCCGTAAAATACAAAATTCATCTTTTAACTAATTTATTATTATAGGTGATGAGAAAGAAATTACTGCGAAGAATTATTCCAAACTTTTATTAAAATTTTCTAATTATCTAACTAGTTGGTTTCTTTTAACACAGCGTTTCCCAACCTTTTTTGGCCAATGCACACTTGTCGCGGGGAAAAAAATCACAAGGCACACCACCATTAGAAAATGTTAAAAAATTAACTCTGTGCCTATATTGACTATAATAAAGTAACTCTCTTGAATAGGAATCAAATAAGCACAAAGAAAGTATTTTATAATTACTTTATTATGAAATATTAAGTAAACAGAATAGTGAAAAATTATAAAATACTTTCAGTGCGAAACCTGGGCTTGTTTGGCTGAACACAAAGCTGATATTCTGGCTGGAATCGAAGAAAGACACACACGTAGCTCTTCGTCAACAGTTCTCAGTCTCTCTCTGTATTTGGTTTTCATAGCAATCATGCTTGAAAAGCTAATCTCACACAGATATGTAGTGGAAAAAGGGAGCAATGTCAAAATAGCTTTGTTTGCCAGAAGGGGGAACTCCTTGGCAGTATCCAACCAAAAACTGTCCAAAGGTAGATCAGCAAATCTTAGCTTACAACCACGATTTTGTTTCAGTTCAATTAGTTCCTCCTGCTCCTGTAAAGTCATTTCCTTTTCAACTACTGATGCTGAGCTATAAGGGTCCCTAACCCAGTCAAGGCATTCAGTGGAGACTGAAGAGAAATAAAATGACAACTTCTCCTCAAGAGATTTTAAATGCTTAACTATTATCTCACACAGTGCAGCAGTGTGAACACCTTGCCATTGCATGGTGAGTGTGAACATTTCAAGATTGCCACTTTTCATGTGTTGATGCCAGAGTTGCACCTTTGAACGGAATCCATTTATTTTATCTGTACTTGTAAGCAGGTTTTCATTTCGGCCTTGCATTCTTGTGTTCAATTCATTCAGATGATGAAATATATCTGCCAGGTATGCCAGCCTTGCACACCACTCATCACTTGCAAGCTGCTTTGCGTAATTTGACCCCTCATCTGTCAGAAACACTTTAAGTTCCTCCCGCAGCTCATACACACGAACCAAGACCTTGCCACGCGACAACCACCGGACCTCCGTATGAAACAGCAAGGTTTTATGCTTTGCTCCCATCTCCTCACACAAAGCTGCAAATATGCGATTTTCATGGGTCGTGACTTAACAATGTTTACCATGCGCACAACATCATCCAACACATGAACTAAGGCTGATGGTAAAGTCTTGGCTACGAGGGCCTCGCGGTGTAAAAAACAATGCGTAATAATCACATCTGGATTTCTTTCCTTCACTCTGCTTACAAAGCCTTTGGTGCGCCCGACCATGGCTGCAGCTCCATCGGTGCAGACACTTGTGCAGTTTTCCCACTTAAATCCTCCTTGTTCAAGGTATTCTGATGTGACCCAAAAACTTTCTTCTCCTGTTGTTTTTTCTGGCAATACCTTGCAAAAAATGAAGTTTTCTCTAATTGCATCACCATCAACAAAACGCACATTAGCTAAGAGTTGAGCATGTCCACTGATATCAGTAGACTCGTCAAGTTGCAATGCAAATTTCTCACTGATACGGATCTTTTCCAAAACCACACTTTAGATGTCTGCAGACATGTCATTAATACGTCTGGAAATTGTGTTGTTTGAGAGATGGCTATTTCCTTTGCTGCTTCAGGTCCGAGCATCTCCTCTACAATAGCTTTGCAGGCAGGAAGTATTAATGTCTCTGCCACAGTGTGCGACTTTTTTGTCTTGGCTATAAGTTCAGCAACTTGATAGATAGCTTTAAGAGCTCTTTCATTTACCTTTGTTGTTTTTCTCATAAAAGTTGCCTGTTTCTCCATGTTGTCACGCAGGCAAACAAAATAGTCCACATTCTTGTTTTGAAGCAAAGGGTGTTTCGTTTGGAGATGGCGTTTAAGTTTGCTTGGGACCATAGCACTGTTAGCTAGCTTTTCACCACACACCACGCACAGTGGAGTTGGTTTGTGTTCATCTCCAGTGAAAGTAAATCCAACTGAAATATAGCTTTCGCTATATTGCCTTGCGCCAGAGAATTTAACCATCTTTGCTTTCTTTTGACCCCCACTCATACTCGGGCTCTCATCTGGCTCCAGATTTTGTTCAGAGTCCAGTTCTTTCCTTTTCCAAAACTTGTCCATCACTGCAGTATCAGTGTCTCTCTCCTCACAGCAGCCATTGTCTCTCTGACACTGTGTGAGGCGTCTGCCTGCGTCTCATGGGGGTGGAGACACGGCGGACACTTGTCAAGATTGGCAGGGGGAGGAGTGACAAGGGGAGGAGTTATAGCACTGCACAGCGCCGTGACCACTTATGACACCGACGGGGGGAGTGACGAGAGGAGTTATAGTGCTGCACAGCGCCGTGACCACCTATGACACCGGTGGGGGGGAGTGACGGGAGGAGTTATAGCGGGCGAACAGCACCATGACACCCAGACCCGGTGGCACACCTCGGTGCTTCAGACGGCACACTGGTGTGCCGCGGAACAGCGGTTGGGAACCGCTGTTTTAACACATACACTTAGTCACAAAAGTATGCAACTCATAGCTTAAGTGGAAAAGCTCTAGTTTTCAAATAAATATAAGAAAAATATTATTTTGGTGAGTGTTATTTATAGCTTCTAATTCAAGTTATGCAGTAATAAAGAATAAACCAAATCTCTATATTTAAAAAAAAACTTTAAGAGCAGTTTTGTTAACTACCAGTAGAAATTTATATCACAAAAGAATGTATGCACTCTGAATTTTTGACTTTTAAATAGAATTAATGAAACTTCTCGAGTGATTTTATGTATTTCAGTGATAAGTTGGAAGTTCTGCAACAAAGTTTGTAAGTTTGAGCGTTCAGTACATCAACATTTCACCAATGGCTCCACGTGGAAAAGAATTATCAAAAGATGTAAAGGATGTAATAATAAAGCTCTATAAGGAAAGCAAGTCGCAAAGACAAATCGCTAAAATCATAAGCAAAAGTCCCGCAACGGTTCAAAAAATTATTGAAAAGTTCCAGGCTGAGAGAAATACTCTAAACAAGCCAAGAACAGGACGACCGCCCATTTCGACGGATCGAGAAAGGCGAATTATAATTGGAAGTGTGAAAAAAATCCGAAGATTAGCGCACCAAAATTGACAACTGATATGAAAAACAATTTTGCGAAGTCCTGCAATCCTGAAACAATTCGCCGTGTGTTGATAAAGGAAGGCTAGCATGGTCGTAATATGCGAAGAAAACCATTTGTTAGCAAAGTGAATCGCAAAAAGAGAATATATTTTGCAAAAGAAAATTTAAAGCAGGACACAAACTTTTGGAATTCCGTGATTTTTTCGGATGAAAGTAAATTTAACATCCACGGTTCAGATTGACACCAAAAAGTTTGGAGGAAGTCAAATGCAGCTCTAGAACCTAAGAACATGAGAGGAACTGTAAAACACGGAGATGGTTCAATTATGGTTTAGGGATGCATGGCAGCAACTGGAGTTGGAAATTTAGTTATAATCGATGGAATAATGAATCAATATAGTTATTTGAATGTTGAATGAACTTCCTCAAATACACTCTGAATACTTACTTTTGTGACTAAGTGTAAGTATAGTCACTCAAAAAAATATCGGGACACTTGGCTAGAATAATTTATAAAATATTCATACATTTTTAATCACATTAAAGTAAAAAAAATGAAAGAAATCAATTAATATTTTAACATTTAGTTTACAGATGGTAAGGAACATTTTATTGGTATTTCAGAATTATAATTTGATAGAGCTTTTTAAAGGTAATTCAAAGGCAAGTAGGAGTCAAAAAAGTATTGGACACTTTTGAAATGAGAAATTCAACAAATATATAGCGCCTCTATGGGATCTATTTCCTCTGATTGATTGCCATGAATTTGCAAAATCACCTTGAGAAACTTCTATGTTGAGCGATCGTCGTATGAATGTTAATTTGGAATACAGCGAATGCTTATTATTCGCGGATTTAAAAAATGCGACCATATTCCTATATCCGCGGCTAAAAATTTCTTTATTCGCGGGTCTAATAAGTACATACATAATAATAAAAGGATTCCAATAGGTATCTTACCCAATATCCTTTATAAATGCCGTCAGATGGACTAATAAAATAGATCTTATTAGAACTTTGTCTAAAGTGTGTTGTTAAATGCAAAATACAAACCTAGCGGAAATCGCGAATAGGACGAGATGGGTTCGAACAGATAGAATCAAGTGGCATTCAGGAATGGCTTGAATCTCAAGATGAAGATCTGACTAAAACCGACTTGGAGGAAATGTTAAATTCACAGCCCATTGAAGATGAGGCTTCAACAAGCCCTGGAAACGTGACATTTCATTTGAAAAATCTTAGTGAAGGTTTAAAAATGGCAAATGAGCTTTGCGGTTTCTTTATGAACATTGATCCGTCTATGGAACGAAGTCTTATTTTTAAGAGGCAAATTGCTAATGCTACTGCTGCGTATCAGTTTGAATGGAAGGAGCTTTTGAAAGCTTCCAAGCAAGAGAAAATTAGAAACTTCTTCAAACCATTGCCTAAGCTTTAAGATAAGTAATCAAAATTTTCAAAAACTTCAACTAAATTGATTTTTTTATATTTTTTTTTGTTTATTTTCTCACCTAGGAACGTATCCCCTATAATCCCATATAAATGACCATTTCGTATTCACGGTTTCTGTATTCGCGGCATATTTATGGAACATATAGCCCGCGAATAAAGAGCTTTTACTGTACAAACTGTTTGATTCGTAATTAACGTATTTTGTGTAATTAGAGTATTCTACATTCGAGGAAACCACATGTTTTATATAAAAATACTCGTCTTAGCGTATTTTAACCAAATCTGTAAAATTTAGAAGCCGCATATCTTGTAGTATACGCTGTATTTGTTTTAATCTTTGAATGATTATAGAATTCGTATTTCCATGTCAGTTTATTATGTTTCAGCATTGTATTAAACATTTTATAACCCATGTTATAATTTTATCTTACCATTTAAAGAAAGCACGTGCCTCTTTTTTTAAGAACCAAAAAATTCAGATTTTTTAGATACATAAAATTACAGGTAAGATAGTAGCAGAGAATATTTTGCAGTTTTATACTAAGTAATATAGCTTCAAATCACCAAAAGTAAACTTTTTATTCTCTTAGGTAACGTTAGTTACTTATGAATCTAATTTCCATATAAATATGAGAAAAATATTTACACAAAAGCCCACTTTGGGTCAAGGATAAATTTTTCAAATAGCTTTTTAAAAACTCTTTTCTAAAAAAATGTGTTTGCTTTCTAAAACGTGTTTGAAGATGGTAAATGTGAATGTAGGTGTGGTTTTATTTTATATAGTACCTTTTCAGCGCTCACTCAGTTGCAGAATGTTTACAACAGATTTAAAAACATGTTTTCGAATTTCTGATTTACGTAAAAAGATGTATTTGATTTTTTTT
>JAPMOQ010066781.1:0-10112 GCA_026543055.1 Argiope trifasciata | reverse complement strand
AATCCTCTGTCGGGAAAAAACGAAATTACTTTCCGAACAACCTAATAAAATAATATACTTAATTTTACCTTTATACATAAATTATTATACCGAATATGAACAAAAAATATGCATTCTATTTTAATTTTTGCGGGTTTTTTTGTAAGAAATCACTAATTAAAGATTAAAATTATAGAAAATATAATCTTAGGATAAAAAATAGCATTAAAACATATGCGAATGCATGTATAAAAATCAATGCAACATATCCAAAAAAGACATAGAAATAAAATTGCAACGGCTTTATAAAGAAATCCGTTGAATGAATTAGAATATTAAATTTTAAAAAGTTTATAAATTTACAAAACATCGAATTTTTAATATAGTCACCTTCATTGAGGTATTCAGTAACTTGTTTGAAGTGAATACAAATGAACAGAAAAATGCACATTTTTGTTCGTTCTTTCTCTTTTATAGTTAAAATACTGTCAATCGCCTCGAAAACGCATTTTAGATAAAAGTTTTTGATTTAAAACTAGCTACTTTTAGTATCCAACGGGTTCCTTTTGAACCTGTTGGATACTAAAAGCTTATTTTTTCAATTTCCTTTAAAACTCATGAGCATAACTTAAACGTATTACCCTTAAAAAGTATTTTCAGAATCAAATTGTGATGGTGGTTTAGAAAAATGCCATCTTCATAACCTTATACTTGTTTAAATATTATATAAATAAACATTTATTATAAAGTGATGTTCCATGCTATCAAAATGTAATTAAAGAGGGGAATACTATGGTAAACTCCCTTTTAATTATTATTCGTAGTACCGTAGTTACACTTTCTTACTCCCGATGAAAATAAATAAAATGTTCCTATAGTTGTCTACAAGGAAAGATAATCTCTACATTAAATCCAAGTTGAAGCAATGAAACGTTTTGAAGTTTATCAGAGAAATGAAATATATAGTTATAATTTATTCAAATGTACTTTTAAAAATTATCAAAATTCAGAAAAATTACACAAAAACTATGTAAACTTAATATAAGTGAAATATTATTTTGCATGCAAATTGAAAATTATTTCGATATTTTATTTTACTTCGGAAATTATAATGAGCAATACCAAAATCGCAAAAATTGTTAGTTAAATAAAAATCAAAAAATGTACTTAAAACTGTTCATTGTCATAGCTCATAATTTGTATCAGATTCGGTGGTTTTAGACTACAAAATAGAATCTTCAGATGACTGATACATGCACATACAGACATTTTCTTCCGTCAGTAGTAAAGATTAGCTTCCTCTAGCAACCAGTTAGTTTACCTGAATTGATAATCGCCAAAATATTTCAATTAAATATTTTGTAAAATTTAATCTTAGTGACCTTGAAATTAACAATATTAAATTTTTATATGACCTCCATCTCGAAACGACTCACTCATATACAAGCATATTTAATTTCATGTTTTCATCTGTAACACTGGGAGGCTAAAAGGTTGATTCACTGACTTAGACCAACTATCCATACCTTTGGATAAGAGGCATCGAGATTTTTTCTGCAATTTTTACTTATCGAAATTTCAGTAAAAGTTTTGGTATTACTTTCAGTGATAATATAGATATCACGAAGATAATTAAAAAGTTAGAATCATAAAATAAATAGCTGGAGTGGTCTCGCCAATACCCCCCTCGCATACTCTCCAATAAGCTTGTCATTTCTACTGCACTCTAAATATAATTAAATTTATTATATATTTTTCTCGATAATGTATTCAGAAAAAAAATAAGTTCGAAATTTTTTAAAGAGGTTCATTGTATCTTTAAAGTAAGTCGAAATAACATCTTAACATTTTTTTTTCGTCATCGTTCAAATAAACATTTACCTTTTATTAACGCATCATTTGTGAATAATCTCTAAATCCTAATCCTGGTATCACAATTCTCACATGTTTTCAAATTAATCCTGAAGCCATTATATAAAATGAAGAATCATAGTCTTGAGGTTTTGAATTGTATAAATGAAATATTTTATCATTACATTCACTATGCATAAATTGGGATTGTGATGGCATATAAACGAGACATGCATGAATGGCACTTTATTGTGCATTAATTAGGATGACTGTATTTTAAACCAAAAATTCGTTCTTATCTTTGGAAATTGATTGATACCTCAGTATATTGAATTTTAACAATATCCTAAGATAAGCATTATGGATTTTATTATTGTTCTAATTCAATGACACATAACTTGATCAATGTTCAGACACACTTTTTTTCAATATTTCGATACATTGACACAACAATATTCCGACATGACGAATTTATTGATGTTCTGACAAGGACATACTGAATATTTTAAATATTGTGACATAAACACTCCTAAAGTTCCCAAAGTCTCGACCTGGACATAAAGAATTTATTTTTCAATGATCCGTGATGAAGATACTGAATTTCATCATTGATCCCACAGGGACACACTGAATTTTTTTCTATGCACCAAATCAATATTCTAAAATTAACACACTGAATAAATGTTTCGTCATGAATATACTAAATTTTATCAATGTTCTGTCACAAACATACTGAATATTATCAATGTTTCTGATGTGGAAGCACTGAATTTTATCAAGGCTGCTAATCAATATTCTAATATGTACACACTGAATTTTATCAGTGCTACTAATCATTATTTTAATATAGGCACACTGAATTTTATCAATTCTTCTAATCAATATTCTAATATGGACACGCTATTTTTCATTATTACTCAGCAATATTTTCTTTGTATTAGTTAATTCTCAAGCCTAAAATGAAACTTTTCTACGATGCTGAGATCTATAAAAAGATTGACAGACCTTGGGACAGTGTGGTAAGATTTGTGAATGTCACCCTTCCGGAAATGGGGTGGAGCGAAGGAGAGTCCCAGGAAGAGGTGGTGATGGATGTCGGATGCGGGCCCGGACGTCTCACCTCTAAATTTGTTCTACCTCTCTTCCCACATTTAAAAAAACTCATCGCACTGGATATTGTTCCTGAAATGATAGAGGCAGCGAAATCCCTTTATCCCCATCCCATGGTCGAATATGTTGTGGCAGATTTCGACGATAGGTGAGTAAGTTTTCGGCATTGAAATTTCTTCATTCTTTTCAAAGTTAACACATGTGAATCGTCACGGTAAGTCAGCATGTATCACAGGTAATATATTCATCTGGGTTCCTTTAAACTCACGTTTCAAATGAAATCTCTTGCTTTATTATCTGCAGCTCAGAAATGGTTTATTCTGACGAAATAAATGAATAATACGTAGAAAACATGTCCTTCCAAATAGCATAAACTGGTTGGCCTTTTATTTATTACTCTTTCTTCCTTTCTTTAATGGTTTAACCCTACTTGACAAACCATTTGGTTGAAGATGATTGTATTTTTTGACGAATGAATAATTTGTGAGTAAAAATCATGATTCTTTAAAATGAGAAGTAACAGACAGCAGGTTATTACATTTACTGTTGATTTATATCTTGCCGGGGAAGTTCAGTTTAGTTATGTTAACTTCCTGTTTTAAAGAACTCTAGAGCTATTTCGGGACAGAACCTCGTAATTTAGAGATGCGGTCAGATGACGAAGACGACACCTGAGTTAGTAAACCCAGTTAAACCTCTCCAGCTGGAGGACTTTGACCCAAGCAGTTTTAACGTGCACCAGGTTCGCTTATACGACGGTTCTTTGGTGGAATCGGGTCTCGAATTTAAAACTCTTCGGTTCTGAAGAGGAGACCTTACCACTAGACCACCTCAAGCCATCCCGACATGGAAAGCACACTAAGAATGATGATAAGAAGCTTCTGATGTAGCGGTTGGTTCTCGCCACTCCTGGTAGATACAGAAATAGTGAGGGTTGATTGCCTCCTATAGATAATAGGAGTGCTTTCCATGAGAACGGTCATACCTTAGCCGGTGAAGGCACTTTGGAATTTATTAACACGAAAACATAAATACACAAATGACAAAACACAGACGAGATGTACACCCGCATTACACAGTAGCATTCTCAACAGCAGCTCCCAAATAGTATTCTGTAGTAAATAACAATAGTGGCACATGAAGCGGCCAGGTAGAACTCATAGGAGATAATCCCTGTAACTATAAACGAATGTTTCAATTAAAGCTTGCTGTTCTTCACTGTCTCCTCGCTTTATCAGTACTGAGCTTCCTACTCATTAATATCTGGCTGTCTACTAAACGTACGAGTTCGATGCTGCTTCAATACTATCCAACTAATTCGTCGCTGCATCATTATATGACTCCCAATATACGACTGAAGACAAACACATTCTAAGACTGACTTTAGCTTGTATTTCTGGCCTTCTATAGCTTCGAGGCATGGAGAGGCTGTAGTTGTCTCCAAGACTCAGTGTATTATTGAGTTCTCAATCCAATAATCACTTAAGTTCCTGTCAATGATTGTACTTCGATAGACTTATTCCCCAAATTCGTTGCTGCATCACTATATGACTCCCAATATGCGACTGAGGACTGACTTTTACGACTGACTTTGATTTGGATTGTTGACCTTTTATAGTTTCCGGAGAAGGACATTGTAAGTTTTCCTTGTCTCCAATACTCAGTGTATGACTGAGTTCTCAATCGAAAAATCACTTGAGATCCTCTCAAATTCTTCTTCGCTCGACTTATCCAGCAAATTTATCGCTGCATTACTATATGACCTCCAATATACGACTGAAGACAGACTTGTTTGATTATTGACATTGGCTTGGATTTCTGGCCTTTTATAGCTTCCAGAGCAGGGCAAAGAAAGTCTAATCCACAAATCATCGACTGTCATTATTTCCAATTTTTTAAAGAAAATTTTATCATTTCAAAAATTTTAATGAATATTTATTCTTTGTTATCATTTCAACATTTAAAATGAAATTTGATTGTGCAAAAACTGAAATTTTATAAGAAATTTGTTTTTAATGCAATTCAGATCTTCTGTTGAAAAGTGGAAGGGACAGCTAACTAAATTCGTATCGATTCAGTGCTTCAATCGCCTAAAAGATCAGAAGCAAGCTTTTGAAACAGTTTATCAGCTCTTGAAACCAAAGGGAGAAGCAGCTTTGCTCTTTCTCCTGCACAATGGATATTACGATGCGATAATGAAACTATCGAAAGATCAGAAATGGAGCGAGTATCTCAATGTAAGTACGCCCTCTTTCTAATATACGCTCCAAAGTGCACAATACGTTTACTGCCTATCCCTGTGCTGTGATATGTATTTGTTTTCTAGCAACTGTCCTACCAAACTGTCACGAAAAATATAAGGAAAAAGGGGAAAAAAATTACTACGAAATAAGGAAATACCCAAATATGAAAAAAATTACTACAAGAACTTCATTCGTTTAAATTGTTTGGCTATCAAAAGCCGGCACTCCATAGGTGTTATCAGATAAGGATAGATGTCGAAACACCAGTTCTTCCGGTATTTTATGAAACGCTGTTTGTTTCAGAGAAAATAATCAGAGCA
Source organism: Argiope trifasciata (assembly GCA_026543055.1). NCBI lineage: Eukaryota > Metazoa > Arthropoda > Arachnida > Araneae > Araneidae > Argiope > Argiope trifasciata. The sequence goes on along the minus strand of JAPMOQ010066781.1, from coordinate 4,609 downwards.
AAAATTTTTTGGTGTAAAACAATCTATAAAATGAGCCTACATTATTAAAGTAAAAAGATTTATCAAACATACATATAAAACTAAGAGGATTTCCTTCCCCAAGCTTTCTTGCTTATTCTCCATCAGAGGTCTTATCCTCCTCACCACCTCAAAAAATTTTGGAATCTGGTCAAGTCCGCTAATAACCTGCTTACATAAGTGACGAAATATAGGTTTTCGGCGTGTATCTAGTATTTTGATTGAATCTATAAAGTGAATAAGTACTTTGGATACATTTGCCAATTGATTAAAACAAGAATTCGCAAATAACTCATAATTATGCCGAGTTTACGTGCGATCATTTATAAGAAGGCCAGTTGGTAGGGCATGCGTAGAAGGGCTGAACAACGCTCTTCCGTAGAAGGCAAGTAATTGCCCCGTCAGGACAGCAACATGCCACTGTACATTTTTTGCCTTGCTACGCATGCGTTTGTAGAATTTGGCAGTTTTCTTGGCTTGAAAAAAAGGATACTTTATCATAGATTAATTGCGATATTTTTTGCTTTTCTATTGCAAGATTATGTTTTTTTTTTCATTTTATTTGCGGTTTATTTTCATAATTTTCTTAAATTAGATATATTGACCTTTTTACTTTTATTTTACTATGATTATTTGTGTGAATATCCACCATTTTAATACGTTGCAAAGTAAAAAAAAAATCAGGGAAGACAAAAGAGCACTTAATAGCCAAACATGGAACTCTCAATCTATCTTATGAAATCATGGCAAACATAAATCAGTCCTCTTTCTGAGCATGCATTGCCTACTGTCCATTTTATAATTGATCATGTGTAAAGCCAGTATTATAGTCGCAAATTAATATACCATATATCATTGATTTAACTAGCTATTTTTACATATATCGGCGTTTTGGGTTTGAATCCCAGTTGAGTTGTTCTTCATCTGTTCTATTTGTGAGATGTGTGAATGTGCCCTCCTGTCAAAAAGTCTTGTGAAAGCGAATATGATGCGTGAATAACTAAGATGTACTCTGGCCTTAGTTGGCGCTACTAAAATAAGAGACGTGCCCTTGGCTTAAAAGTCGCCGAATTCATCCGCAACCTCTCCCATGGCAAGTCCCATTAGAAACTACAACAACATATGGGAAAGCAAAGTAGACAACCAGTTGTTCGTTTGACAGATTTAGCTCAAACTTAATACAGATCTGCATTATAGATCATGAACTTGTGTACTAAATTTCATATATTTAGTTCTTTACGTATTTTAGTACGCATTTACTTACGTATATTTGTATTCGAAGAGCCAGGTAGGCAGATTTCCTGGAAACAGAGTTTACTCGAAATTTGATAGAAGTCTACAAATTTGGTTGTAATTTTCAATACCAACTTGGATCTTTTTTTAGCAAAAAGATTTTGAACTGTGGTGTACAAGGGCAGATAGATATTGATTAACAAAATTTATATTCCAGCTCAGGGATGTTTATTCCTGATCCATCAAAATCTGGATTATGTATTTTTGATGATTACAACAATTCCATTTTATTTTATATACCAGAGAGTAAAATGCTATAATTTAGAAAAAATATTCTTCGTTTAAAAAAAATTTGATCAAACCTTTTTAGCTTTTTTACCTAAAATATGAAGTTTATGAGAAATATAACGTTATATAAGAAGGAGATATATGGTAGAAATTTCAATTTGATATTTGGGATTATTTCTTGAGAAATTTCGATGTAGAAAGTCATTTTATCATCTAAAACTTGGAAACTGTGTCGTTGAATTACCTACTTTGTATGCAAAAGTAAAAGTACAAACGAACACTGAAATTCTAATCGCAAAAAATGGTTCAAAATTGCATTCAAATCTAATCTACGCTTTAAATGTAAATTTTTTATTCAAATTTTATTCGTCTAACTTTTTGGTTTCGTAATTATTTTGTTCACATATTTTGGGAAAGTAACGTTGGGAGATTTGATGCTAATGTATTTCATTTCATATTTGTCAGAAATTTATAAATTTAGTTTTAATATCGCACACTAAAATGCTTTTTCTAACCATTCTTATTTAAATAATCGTGGATTTCACAGGTTTAGTCAAGAAACCTAATTTCATATGAGAAGGGTAGGGGGAGGGGAGAAATCGCATTAAAAAAATATTACCCAAGAAATATTCAGGTAAACCAGGCCAACTAGATTATAAAAAATTATTGACAATTAGTACCTCAAATATTTTAGTGAAATTAAATTTTTGAAGATATATTAGATGCTAATTAAATTTATTTTGTCAAAGAATTTTCATTATGATGATAGTTCAATAATTGTAATTGATATACAGTAATTGTTGGATTTGTTGGATTTTTGATTTGAACAAAATGGGTCGATATCAATAAGTACTATTTATGGCATTTTTCATAAATGATGGCAATTTTTTACAGTAATTGTTGGATTTGTTTTTTATTTCAGTTTGATGTGTCGGAATGCGTCCCTCAATCTCAGCTACAAAATTACAGCTCGTTTCATTTTAAGAAAATGGTAGAAGATATTGGTTTTACTGTTCTGCATTGCCAAGAGACGCAAAATGTGACAACATTTCAATCTGATAAAGAATACAAATGTAAGTGAAAAACTTTATAAAAAAAAATCATTTACTCATAATTTTGTGGCACTTGCTTATTCTATTTCCTTTCATATTTTATTGCCAATCAGCTAAAACATATCGCCATTATTGTAGAACTACATATAATGAAGCTTGGTTACCGTGGTTCAATCGAAAAGCAGTTAAGTGTACCCCAGGGTCGATGTAAGACACATGCACCTTTGCATTTAATATGTTTAGTGTTAAAAAAGTTTTAAGCATAATTTTAATAAATCTAATAAAAATAATTATTGTTCATAAATGTTTGGACTTTAAGTTGATTAAAAAGTGTTATTTATTGAGTCAAAAATTGATATAATCACACTGCATAATCATTTTTATGGTCTATCATGAATTTTTACATACATACATACATACAAGAAGATTACATAGTTTGAGTCCTGAAAATCATTTATTAAATTGCCTCAGGTTTTTGATCGGAAGACACCAGTTTTGAATTTTCTTCCACTGAAAACCGTCGCTGGTACACATCTGATTTTGTGGGTAAGACATCTTCCTATTAGCATGGTTAAAATTTTGAAGAGTTCGGTGACTAACTCAGGCGCTGTTCCTGTCATCTAACCTGTGTTCAAATTTAAAAGATTGGCCCAAACTAGTCAACTTGATATTTCCAAAACTTAAATTATTGAGATTAATTTCAACTGGCATCTAGCATATTCCAGTAACGTACAGCAGTTGCGGAAAAGTGTTTTTGACCTTGAGAACTTTAATTTCCTGAAAGAAAAATGAGCCCAATAAAAACAAACAAATAGAGAAATACAGAGCCATTTGTTTGATTTATTGAGGACTCTCAAATGCACCAGGATAAATGTGACAATTTTGTGTATAGTATGCATATAAAATTTAACACTATCGGTCCATTATATGCTTCGAGGTCAATTCTGTTCTATGTCTATCCATGTGAAGAAAGTCAAAGTGAATTTTTTAAGAAAAAATATTATCACTAGGTTATGATCTTTGGAAGCGAAGAATCTTACACGAAGAGATTTTGAGTGCTATATGCAAGTATGTACATATTATAATGTAACACATATACGGTGTAAACTCAGGATAACCTCATATTGGCCTGCTCAATGGGAGTGTGCAGTTATCAAGAAGAGTCTCCATAGCATCCAAGGGGTTTTTCAAATTCCGTTCAAAATATGGCTATCCCTTTCCAGCCTTGACAGAGGTGATGCCAGCATGTTTTTCACTTATGTTTAGGGCAAATCTGAATCCCACAAGATATCTGTTGGTAAATTTGCCTAAAATTAATTCTCTGAGATAGTGGCCCTCTGGCAGGCCTTAAATTTCTGTTACTCCAAAGCGATACAAAATTTCAATGGACTTTTATTATTTTCGGACTCTTGCTCTGCCCCCCTGGTCATTTAAAGAGGCAACTGCCTATTCACCCAAGACATCATCCTGCTTTTAAGCAAAATAACCAAAGGGCCTGCATTCTTCAATGGATACCAGGGCACTTCAACGTCGTTGGCAATGAGATAGCTGATATCTTCACCAAGGAGACCCGAGATAACCTTCAATTCTCTAGCAACCCGACTCTCATTGAGGGTGATGAAGTATCCAGCCGCAGACTACTTCATGCTTCTTCTCAGAAGCACTCCATCCCTGTACATAACTATAAACTTGCTATATCCACAACCATAGCCAGATTGATGACTAAACACCTTAAGGGTATGAAAATATCGCCCGATGATCGTCGAAGCTACGGAGTTGTCCTCACTCCACAGATACTGAACTCTCTCCCTACCATATCTTTGATTGCACTGCCATTTCGGCGAAGCTCTTCAGGAACCATCTCGATCCCATCAACTCCTCTATTCTACAGAGGGTATTGATATGGGCCAGAGATGGCGCAAAAATTTTTGGATAATTTGATCCCATTGCATTACTTTTACTTGACAAGACAAAAAAAATGGGAATGGTTTTATATAATCCAACAAGAGTGGCTGAAA
>JAPMOQ010066777.1:0-17765 GCA_026543055.1 Argiope trifasciata | reverse complement strand
TTTGAATTCGAATGAATTCCTTAAAAAAAAGCGAATTAATTTTAAAGATGTAGAAAGGTTTGATTCATTATGAGCATATAAAGTTTAAATTAGTATTTCTTTAAATAGGGAAAATGTCCTGCATTCAAATAAAATTATCCTTATTTCATCAACATTCTACAGTGACTATATAAATGGACAGTAGAAAAAGTAGAAGTAGTAGTTGGTACTTTACAAGCCTGTTGACGGATTTCGGTTTAAACTCAGCACGACTTGCTACTGCATGTTTCACATTCTTTTGCGCAGCCCCTTTTTACAGTGTGTACATTCACACAACTCCCAGATAGAACATGAAAGAACAACCATGCCATAACCGGGACTCGAATCCGGGATCCCCAGATCACGAAGAAGACACGCTACCACTATGCTAGGACACCGGCAGAAACGGTAGTAATTGGTTTAAATAAAACTTGGAATAAAAGAGTTTCGTGATTATTTGCTGGAATGCTTAAATTGTCCAGTCAGCAAAGTCAATGAGCTTGAGAAAATTCCAGAAAAAAGAGACGAAAGATAGAGGAGAACTAAGATCTATTTGTTTTTAATATGAACAAAATAGTATATATATCAATAGTGCTAACTGAAGCATGCGATTATATTTTCATTACGTGGGAAGCGAAAATCATATATCTTGTAATGGGAAAAAATTGGAAAATTGCGGATGTAACAAAATTTTCTTTCCTGGAAAATATATGATGAAAGATTATCAAACTTTTTAAAAAGGAATACATAATATCATATACTAGTGTAAATATTTTGAGAAAATTAAGACCTTCCCTTCATAGAAGTCAGTTGTGAAAGATACTTGCTGTGTAGCGAATACAACGGAACATGAAGCACGAGAAATCATAAGAAGTAAAACTTTCAATTCATATTTCGTGACTATTGCTGATTAATGCCGTGCATTTTTAAAGTATATATTACTTTGATAGGAAATTATTTATGAGTGGCATTAAAAATGAAAATTATTTTGCTTGCTTGTCGTAATAGTTCATGACAATCACTTCTAACACAACTAAAATACTCTCTGTTAAAAAAATAAAGAAAAAATAATAAATATGAAAAGATATAAAAGTGAACTTTACGAACGCAAATTTCAAATTATCATGGAAATAAATTAATTTTTTTTTAAATCACTATTTGTCTTAAATAACTTAAATCAATAACCAATTTAAACTGGTTTGGAACAATAACGAAATTTCTCTGTCGGTCTCTACCCCCACCCTCTCTGTATGTATGTACATAACTTAAATTTTCAATTTTCTAGCTGGCAAACATAGTTTTGGAGCTCTATCGATTTTGAGATTAAAAAAAAAAAAACCAACATTTTTCTAAGTATCAGAGCACCGGCTTCCTGGTTTAGGGGTGGCATGTCTTCCTTGTGTTCTGGACGTCCCGAGTTAGGTTCAGGTTCGTCCATGGTTGTTATTCTGTGTTCGATCTGTCAATGGTGTAAATGTCCTCTCTCCTGTAAAAAGAGGTTGTGCAAGCGAATGTGAAGCATGAAATAGCTAAGTCGTACCCATTGGCCCTAGTTAGTGGTACTGAAATACAAGTAATGCTAATTTAGGCTTAAAATCGCTGACAGCGATCAGCGGGCTTGTCAATGATAAGTGCTATTGAAAACAACAAGTATCAGAGCATACGTAATCTTATAGTCTAGTGCAGGAATGGGGAAACTACGGCCCGCGGGCCAACTCCGGCCCACCGGAAGGTTCTATCCGGCCTGCGGATAGAATTTTAATTTGCCGGTCAGAGGCAAATTAAAAGAAATATTCATATATTATATATCCATCTCCTTTTCTACTTTGTTTAAATATTATATTTTTTCTTCCTTTTTTTCAAAGAGCTGGCAATAGCTCGTTCGAACGCAGATTTCAAGATTTCAGGGCCATTCAAGCAGAGTTGGATATTTTTAACATGCCATTCAAAGTAAATTGTGAAGGAGTGAGGTCAGATTTGCAGCTTGAATTAATTGAGTTGCAATCTAACAATCATCTCAAGCAATTGTTTCTAAATATGCCAAAGTTAGAGTTTTACAAATCATTATCGAAAGTAAGTTTCCCAAATTTAATATCTCATGCCCAGAAAATCAGTGCTATGTTTGCTTCATCTTATATATGTGAACAAGTGTTTTCAACTATGAACCTTAGAAAGAATTATTTCAGAAGTAGACTGACAGATGAGCATTTAGCCTCGTTCATTAGAATCAGTACATATCACTTCGAACCTCAATATAAGGAACTTTTAAAAATGAAATCGCAATTTCATTCATCTCATTAATATATTAAATTGTAATACTTGTATATTGTTTTTAAAATTTCAGAAAAATTCATCTTGGCCCGCCAAACTTTATTTTTTCGATTTTTGGCCCACGATCGAAAAAGTTTGCCCATCCCTGGTCTAGTGTTTGTTTCAAACCGGTTTAAACTGGTTAATGACTAAAAGTAATTAAGACCCTTCGCATGAATTCACTGACTGAATAATTTGGAAATCAAGTTAACGTTTGTTGGCGATAAATCACCAAATGTGCCAACCTTCAGTATTATTTTTTAACAATCCTAAAACTGAAAAAGTGAATGCCGCAACATCGAAAAATTACCAATTTTGTTTAATCAGCAATTTGTTACTTATGCATTTTGGGGCTTTAAAAATCTCAAACCCAAATCCATCATTTTCTCAAATTATTAAAAACACCCGACTTTTTCTTTATTTTTTTATGATTTTAATGAATATTTGGCGATTTGGTAAAGAATTTCTGATTTTTTAATCACTCATTTTAGTAAAATTTTATACTTTTATGAGATTGAAACAAAAATACTATTTCAGAAGCATGAAATAGATTGTTAGTAAAATAAAGCATAAACTATGCGTCAAAAGATCAAACACAATACTAATTTAAAAAAAATTAAAAATTTTCTATCAATTTTAAATATGTGTTCTCAAGTTTTAAAAGTTAGGAATTTAAATTCAATGAATAATGAATTTTTAAAATTTTATTTTAATTCACCGAACAAAAATTACAAAAATAGGTATGCCTAAAACTTCGAGTACAAAAAATTCGATTTTAAAAACGAGTAAAAATAATTAGTTAGTAATTGTCTATTTATTATTACAAGTTTTGAACTATTTTTCATCAATATCTAATCTGCACCCTTTCAGGCTTTAATGTAACCAAACTTATTCGAGGCTGGCTTTCATTTCTTGAACTGAAAAACGTTGCTTATCACTTTGATTGTATGGAATACATCCAGTCACATAACACCCTAATCGGAATTTAAATCTGCTTACTTAAAAATTAACCCAGTACTGCCCAGATATCACAATGTATGTTATTACTAGAATAATTTTACTAACTTGCTAAAATCAATTTTATGCTTAGTTGATACTTTAGATACCATAATTTTTCCTCTATTTTTTAATTTGATTGTTAGGAACAAAGTTTGAAATATATTTATTAATTTGATAAAATTGCATTTTTTATAAGGATGAGAGATATATGGCAATGAAAGAACTAATGAAAACATTATTTTAAATTTATTGTTGTAGTTGAACACTCAAAATTTATTCCAAAGAGATACGAGGCATGAATAAGCTGAATTTTAAAATTCTTAACATCATAATTTCGAACTGCGGTCAGATAAGGTTGATACCTAAGCTGGCACACTCCCTCCACACCACGCCGCATCAGCCTCAGGACGTTTGGCCTGAACGATTTTAACGTGCTTCAGACTCACTTATACTACGGCTTTTCGTTGTAATCGGGTCATGAACTGAAATCCTTCAGTTCCGAGACCGAGCACTTACTATCAGGCTACCGAGGGCCCAAAGTTTTTATTCAAAATCTGTTTTTGAAAATTTAAAAAGAAGTGTGCATAAAGATTATCCAATATAGAAATGAAAGAAGTTTTACAATATTCTATTGAAAATGCCAAAACTTTACATAAAGACATATATTTTATGCTTAATGGGTACTTCTTAAAAGTTAAATACAGATTTATGTCAATATACTTAAAAGTCAATCGATTTATCAAATAAAATTTAAACTACATTTCAAGATATAAGCTTAAATAAATTGTGGAAAGTGAGTTAACAGACAAGTGCTTTTACAAACACTCAGGATGAGTTCTTATTGAATAATTCTCAAATTAAATATAAAAAAGCTTTTCTTTGCATTTCTTTATATCATTATAGTTCGTTTAACATTTCTTCTCATCGAAAAGAAATAAAAAAAATTTCTGAATATCGTTGACAATTCTATCAGTGAACTTTGTATTTAATTGAACACTGAAAATAATGAATCAAGAAGTATTCCTGAGAACCCAAACTTCAATTCAATTGATAGCTAATGAAATGAAATTCAGTTTAAAAAATAGTAATCTCTTATTTAGGAAACGTTTACTAGCCAATTTAATAAAAATCGATGAATGCCTGACAGCATATTTAAATGTAATCGATTTCCATGGTGAAGAAACACATTCAGAAGACAAAGAAGAAATTTAATAAAAGGGACATCAAATCTCCATTTTTAATCCTTCTTACTATTGATCAATACAGTAGAAGAGAATTATTCATAGTTTTAGAGAACTATAAATAATTTTCTTATGCTGCATTTAGAATTCTTGATCAATTAGACCTGTTAAGAAAATAATAACAGAAGAACAGATTTCACTTCAAATAGTAACAACAGTAACAAAGATGCGATATCACCGAAATGCTATTAGCATTTTTTCATCATATTCATTTGAAAGAGAGACAATTCTTTTTTTAAATAAAAATCTAGCTTTTTTTCACTTCTTTTCCGCATAAGTTTACCAGTTAGCCATTTCAACCTTTATTAGTATTAGACATTCGTCTTTTTGTTACGCTCGCATAGTTATACTTCGAGGTAATGAAAATATGAAGCCTTTATTTGTACTGCATTAAGTGTTATATGAAATTATGAAACTTTGTCAACATGAACAGTTTTCAAAAAAAAATATTATGTAGAATTCGAGTCACCGCTATAATCAAGCATCAATACATTCCTAACGAATTCTTGAATCCTTTTCAAAAAAATTGTGTGACACCCATGAAATGGCAAACATGAAACTCGGTTCCAGCTATGATAAAAGGCGTTGAATTTATGACTTCACACGCCCATCCCACATTTGTGGTCTTTAACGCCAATCGGAGTCTATGAATTTATGCACAAGTTGATAAACATTTAGCTTCTTCGAGCTGATGGATATTAATGAACTGTTCTTTATCAAGATTCGCTTTTCAAAGTTTTTCTCATAGTTTACTCCGCTCAAATTACCTGACTGAAACTCCTGCAGGTTTTCCCTGTCCGCGTAATTAATGACAACCACTAATGAGCTCTGGGAAATTAGCATAAATATTACACGCATTGATACTGCTAATAAATCAGTGAAGTCGTCAAACTGTCTCATCTCGTTTTACCATACTTTTTTTCCCTAACCTAACCTATCTTTCCCTTCCGAAGGCTCTTCGTTCGAGATTTCTGACACATGGATAGGAAGATTGGCCGATTTTCCGAACAATGAATATTTTATACCGAGGTACTTTTAAAAGACGATTTTAAGCTCCATTATCGGGTCCTGTCGACTTGTCAATTGGGACATTTATTTTTGAGGAGTCCCAGGTAACTAATGGTAGGGTTTAGATTCTGAGAGAGAAAGTAAAAAAGACGATGAAAAGATTTAAGATTGGATAGGGATTATTTTTAAATTTCGTGTGCTCCAAATCTAAACTTTTAGAATTTGTGGTTTTTTTCGTCTTTTAGGTAATTTTAATTAAAATTTGTTTATGTAAATTTAGGAAGTGGTCATGTGTTATTTCTTTCAAAAAGTTCATGAAACTTTACGAACTATTTTTTAACTGCTTTCAATACTGAAATCTTCCTCTCTCTTTGTCACTCTCTTCCCCATTGTTTAAATTTCAGAATTTTTTGAGTTTTAATTCAGGGTGTACAATCATTTATTATGTTTTCGTTTTAAATACAATTTAATCGATTAATTTTAATTAAATTTTTATTTATTAAATAGGGGCATCTTGGATTATCTTAAAATTTGAATCTAGTATTGAGCTGGAGTAAAAATTTAATGCAAAATTTAATATTATTTATTATTATGATATCTTAATTATTATTATTAAAGGCACAAATATTTGTAATATCAGAAATAAAAGTGCATAGAAAATATTTTTATAAATTTGTTAAAAAGTAGATAAAATATTGTTTTTCAAAAATATGATACAAAAATGAAATCGGATAAATGTATATTATCAATATTGTGAATATATAAACATAATTAGAAATAAACTTTTAAATACTCATTAAAATTATGAAGATTATATAAAATTAGGTGATATTCTACCTTTCTTTGAGTATTTCTATCATATAATAACTATATTTGTTTGATCTAGAGTATTTTGGAGGAAAAAAAATGTCTGCATCCTTTTAATACATTTAGAAAAGAATAAATTGAAAAGTTTTTTTTACTATACATTAAGATATAAGATAAATTATTAAGATATAAGAATAAGGAATAAAGAAGATAAGAATAAATTATAAGATATCACATTTTTTTCTAACTAGTAAATAGCTTTATATAAACTTACTAATGATAATTAATTCAGAATATTAATATTAGGTTGTTCGGAAAGTAATTTCGTTTTTTCCCGACAGAGGATTTAATTGTATTTTTCGCACCCAATTTCATACTTAAACCGCAAAATCATTTTATGTTTTAAGAGCTGATATAGCAAGGCTTGAGTGTGAAAAAGTGCAGCTGATTCTTCGCAGTAGTTTTTGGATGGTGCCCTTTTAAATATGGAGAGCAATAAACAGCATTTTCGTCATTTTTTTTCTTTTTTGCTATGAAAGGTAAAAATGCTGTTCAAGCCAGAAATAAATTAGCCAATATGTGTGGAGAAGATGTGTTAACAGTACATCAGTACTAGAACTGATTTGCAAAATTTTTCCTTCAAATGAGGAGGCCAAAAACCACCTCGATCGGTTTTTCTTTAAAGCAAAGACCAAAACTTTTATGAGCGTGTAATCATGTTACTACCAAAAATATGGCAAAAGGTATTAGACCAGAATGACAATTTTATAATTTAATAAATAATTTATTCATTAAACGAAAATTTCTTTTCATTTTGACAAAAAAATATGAAATGACTTTCCGAACAACCCAATATAATGTTACACTAATGTTCTAAGGTAAATGCAAATAAGGTTTGATCTCAATTTTATTGAATTGGATTTCGCAGTCACAGTAATTAAATGATATATAATGACACGCATATAATTATGTAACTTCAAAATACCACTAAGAATTAGAAGGTCTCTTGAATTGCATGTTAACAGAAAAAAATATCTGTTGAGCTGCAGTACCATCTATTTCAATGCATTAGTTCAAACACATTCATTAAATTTTTTTTCAAAGAGTAAAAGAGGATATCTTTTGGATTTGCAAGTCTAATTGAACCCATAAATCAGAGATTCATAATAAATCTTTCGATTAAAGTGACACTATAAGACTTTTAGAAGAAATATGATATTATTTTAATATATGGTAAAGGGGCTTGACTGTGGGGGCTGATTTTTCACGAAAATTGGCACAGGATTATGTCTTTCAAGGAGAAACTTCTGCATAAGTGATGCGCTCGTAGTGCAACTGCGACGAACTGTTTGTTAAAGAATCCAGTAGTGGAAAATCTTTGTGCAAAAGTACAGGTAGAAATTAAGGCACATAACCTCTGTTTCATATTCCACAATTATATTATTCCTTAATACGCGGTAGCCTGGTTGGTAGAGCGTCAGTCTCGCAACCGAAAGGTCGCGGGTTCTGTCCTCGTCTTGGCCAGAGACCGCCGTGTTGGCTAATGGCAGTTGGGGCACGTTAAATATGTCGAGACTGCAAAGTCCTCCAAGTTCCCGTAACAAAACGATACCTCTGGGGGAACTGAATCAAGAATGAGTCGGTCTCTGATTTAGATCTAAATTCCGACTTGCTGATGGATGAATGAGTATATGAATGAATTCGACCCCCCCCCCCCCCTAAAACGGGTTGTGTTGTGTGTGTGAGCTAGAAGTCGGACTTCTGCCCTCTGGGTGCTCGGGGGTCTTTACCCTCAGAAGCTACTGCACCCCCTTTCCGTGAAAAACACGGACACGCCAACAACATATTATTCCTTACCCGACAGAGTCACTTATTAGGATTGGGGAAATGTTTACATTTTATCAACTCGAACGTTTGAGGAAAAATCCAGAAGTTTACTAACCTCTTTACTTAATTATTTTAACCATAATTCAATTGTTCAGGGATTACCTGATGAGAAATTACTAGTCTCAAACTTATCGACAATTTCTCTCCGAAAGCAATTATTTTAAAAATAGCAGATAATTAGTATGGATTGTGTAATCATCAACTTCTCATGGGAACTAATAGTTTCAACAACTTACAATTTGTTTAACTTGATTGCATTTTGAGATCATTTCAATTGCTTTTCAGGTAGCACGTAGAGTGTTTTTAACTTACAGTTTTCACTAAATTACTCACAAAATATGAATTGAATTTACATTGGTTAATCAACAGAACTTATTAAATTTATATAGCTGCTGAATCTGATATATACATGGAATCTTACGTGAAACAGTAGTTACCCAGGCGTTGAACTGCATACATTGTTCTCCCTTTAAAAGATAATTTCATTAAATTATTTTGACACATTGCTAAATAGGCTTTTGTAAGAAGAGATTTGGATGGAACATAAAAATTACACGAAATATGGTACTATTTTACAAGTTTAGCTGATATTCTAATATATTATGAATTTTTTAATATTTTGATTAATCTTCTGAAAAATAAACAATAATGAATTTAATCCAAGCTCACATGTAATAATTCCCAGCAATTGTTTAATATTGAAATTTACATCGTGCAGTTCATGAAGTTGCATTTGTCGTCACCATGAGATCACGTAGATGTGCTCTATTAAGGACATATAATATGTAGAGAGATATTCCTTTAACTACTGTTTATTTAGATTCGTTTCTGTAATAGTAATGGATTGCAAATAACAACTATTGTTAGATGATTTATTATTTAATTATTTCTTTAAATAACTTCCTGATATACACAATATTACATAAATTAATTTATGTTTTTCATTAATTTTAACTATTTATTTGTATTTCTCATATAAATATTATACTATCATTTATCCATAAAAAGGTTATCCCATGTGTTAATTCATAACTAATTTTGAGTCTAGAGTTAAAAATCATAAAAATAATGACTTTAAACTTCGATTCTAATAAAAAAAATGGAAATGCAGTCTTTCTGGTTAAAATAACTACAAAATAAAATCTGTAACCTCTTATTGGATGCCATGAAATAACATCAAGAAGCTCATTAACAAGAAATTTGATATCAGAAATCAGATAATGATATATAAAAGAAGAATTATTTATAGGTAATATAAAGTATCAAATCGATTAATTCAAGCTGGAAATTGAATGATGATAATAAGATGAAAAACACAAACACCATGTCCATTTTCAAATAAAAATATTTAATTGGATAATACCTTATAGTCTGTAAAGAAAATGATACGGATGGATCAGATTTTAAAATAAACTAAACTAAAATAATTTTGATGAAGAAACCGAAAAGCGGTAACGAGGATTGAGCTCTTCCGTTATAGAAATACGTCTAGTGTGAAGTAAATATTTGAGCCACCACGACAGCATAGTTAGGCATAAAGATTATTCTACAGTAGCCCTTAATACTGGGCTACCCATGTTCATAGTTTTCATGAAGAAGATATAACTAGATATAAATATGGAGGCAGCTCAGACCCCATTATTATTGTTGTCACGGAGGAAGCGAGAACCCGCTTTGGAAACTTCTTATTCCACAGATTAAGGTTCCCACAGTGGTATATCGAAAACAGATATGTAAGAAGATAAGGTATGTGGCCTATTTTGACAGCTTGTGCATTTATTTTCAGGGATTAGAAATGAAATTAATTGAAACAAGAAAGTAAAAATATCGTTCGAGAAATAAGAAAACAGTAAAGTAATATCGGGAAGATAATGGAGCACTAATGGGTTAATAATACCCGATGAGCCCTAAGTAGAATGATTTGAAAGAAAATGCTTTTGGCCATACAAAATAGACACGATTAATGTTTTTTTCAAAATCAAATCCTCCTGGGTCATACGCAGTAATTGCAAACAATAATAACATATCATTTTCATAGCGTTTCCTAGGTACATTAGTTACTAATTTCAGAAATTCTTCCGAGTTGTAATGGAGCCATTCCGAAACTATTTAAAGAAAATCTTGTTATCCAAGTATTTAGCAGATAGGCAAGCAAGGATTGCCTCAGATAAACATCTCGGTATTTCGCGAAACAATTTATCGATTGGCCAAATAGCTTGAAAACCCCTTTCCAAAGCAGTTTCTTTTCTTTTTTGTTTGACCTAAAGTTGTTTACTCCACGGAAGGTAATGGGTTCACGGGAATAGCAATGCCTTTTGGGAAAAACGATCCGATAGTATTTGATGAAACTGGGAAATATCGAATGCCTTCAAGTGCCTCCCAGATGCTCTTTGAAGCATGTGTCTTGGAGCGAGGAGCAGGAAAGTTATGAGGATCGTGCTCGATCAGAGAGTAACATATTTTCAAATAAATAACTTTATTGATACATTAAAGAGAATTATTGCACTAGATATTTTATTTTTCGAATTATTTCACCAGCAATTTCTTGTTTTTGCATCGTTAGAGAAGTTTCGATCCAAATTCTCGATAGAAAAAAATTAATCTCTTTGAACACTTATTTAAAAAAAAATCAATTCCTAAATTAACTAAATGGATGCTATATAATTTATTTAATTCATTAATAAATTAAGTAATATTATTTAACTAGTAAATTGATTTAATTAGCACAAAAATTAATTTCTGGCATCAATTACTGTCTACATTGAGCTGTGAAAAACAAATTTAAATGTCAGATAAAAATTAATATTTATGTCAGACAGAAGATCGTATAATAATATTAAAACATAACTGTAAATCAAGAAGTACTTTTAAACAGTAACAACAAATAAAGGGTTATTAAAATCATCATTATTATTACTCTAATATTTGCAAAACTAGTTAATAAACGTGCTTCTAGGAAATGTGTCTATTTATTAAAAAAATGAAAATAATAGGAAAAAAGGTTGCATGAAATAGATAAATAAATGAATGAAATATAACGCATATATTATCATATAAAGAATTATAATTGTCAGAATATTACTAATGAGAGTATTATATTTCATTCTTTTCAGCCGCACGAATATAGATAAAACATTAAGTTCGGTATCTTTCGAGCCACTTGCTTGAACAAGCCAAAAATAGTAATTAAATAAAATAAGTTTTCTTTTCAAAATACTACTGTATATAAATTCTTATTTTATTTATGCAATGTGATAAAGAATGTTCATTTATTTTTTAATTACACTCGAAACAAACAGCTTCCTTCTTACATTTATTTAAATATGTTTGTTATTGAGGAGAAAGAGATAAAATTTGAGAACTAATTCTAATTAAAATAATATGAGAAGTATATTTTAAATTAAAAGTAATGTATAAAAGGTACTAAAAAATGAACGAAAAATTTCACTTTGCCACCATTCTAGCAGTAAATGATTGTAACACCTTTAAAAAACTATTTGAGTGCCGATAGTTTGGAATTTGTAAAAATGGCTCACTACACAATGTCGTGTTTTCATTCTTGAGCAATAATTTAAAAATAACGAAATTCTGGCGACCTGAGCTTGAAAATTTGAAAGTTGGCCCTTTTGACTGTGGGGTTAAACGCCTTTTGATTTCTTTTTATGGGGTTATTTGAAGTTAAAAAATCAATGCTAACAAGTCCACAAAAGCGTGGGTACTGAAGGAAAAAATTTAAGGTTGCGTCAATGAAACTCAGTCACATTTGTGCAACATGATCATGGGAAATTTAGACAAAAGAATGCGCATGTGTCAGCAAAACTGTGGATGTTATTTAAGCTATATGTTATTACCATATGTTGTGCTCTTTATGATACAATAATAATAATATAAGAATTTAAAGAAGAAAAAACAACAACAGCGTTTTCTATTAATTCAATCTGGTTTTAACGCTTTGTTCTACAGTGTAACATTCCATTTTACCAACCCTAAACTATTAGGTATCAAATAGTTTTTAATACGATCACAAGAGCTTTACTATACGAAAGGTGGCAAATACAAATCCGGCATTACTTGTGCGACACACTTTACTTGCAAACATTGTGATTAGAGAGAAAAACAGAGAATTGTTTTTACGTATTATATAATAAATAATAAGCGCAGTACGATTGAAATTTTTTGAAAAATCAGTAAATTAATAATAATTTACTTAATGTTTAAAAAATATTGAATTGTTAAAATAAATTTGGAAAACTTTTAAGACTGTTTTCAAATGAATGAATAAAACATTGGTCTAAATTAAATTTTATGAAATCATTTTTATAAATTCGAAAGATAAAACGTGTTAAAAAATGGTGCGATAAAATTTCATGAAAGTGGGAATAACTTAATTCAAAATGTTCATTAAAATTTCTAAATTTCCATTTTACAATTTGAATAAATATTATTTGTTGGAACGTTTGTACCATATCACCAAAAAATTAATTTGAATATAACAAAACTAGTTATCGTATTAAGATAAGGAAAAAACAAATACCAGAAATCATTTAAAGTGCTTAAGTTTTTTAAATATTAAATTAATTAGAAATTAATTAAAGTGTTGGCGCTTGTCTCAAAGCAACAAGAAACATATTTACATCATCCAAAATTTCTTTGAAAAAAACTTTTGCCATTTGAAAGCAGCAATTTTTAAAAAAACAGTTTCGTTTAATTTTTTTAAAACAAAATTGTAATTTATTAGATGCAGACAATTTTTAAATTAGGAAATCTATAAATAGATGATTCGTTGCTAAGAAACTCTATGACTTAAAAAGAAGATTAAAAGAAGCCAATTAATCACAAAGGGTTAGTTATTTTTTGATTTAATGAAAAATAAATTGCTTGAATACATTTATTAAAATTTTTCTCATATTCTAAAATTAACGAATTAAGTTATTACAAAATCTTTAGAAATAAATATTACTAAAAAATAATTAATAAACATTAGTAATTAAGGGAAAAAATTAGCTACTGGTGATTTTTAAAAGTATTCTTTTCAATTGATATTTTTATTAAAAAATTAACTTTCCCAACATAAAATGTTATTGTGCATTATAATTATAAATTAGGTTTTAAATTAAAAAAATATTAGGAATGAAAGGATTTTAATCTCAATTTACGATGACACACCAGCTATATAAAAATGTAAGTTTAATGTCAAGATTATTTAGATAACTTAAAGCATTTAAGAATTTGTGAAATTTTCTTTTAGAGTAGAAACTTAGAAAGGATTTTATTGATTAAGGCGATGATGTTTTTAAAAAATTTCCTAAGACTTTTAAATAGTATTCCTAGAAGTTTAAAAAATATGTCTTCTTCTTCGGTGAATTAAATACATATTATAAACAATAATTAAAAAGATTTAGTTACTTTTTGATTAAATGTTTGGTGATTATTAGTTTGGAAATATTATTCAAAATTTCTGGTGAGTTACTCGAAAACACATCAAAATAAATATTTTAATAATGTATATACCTAAATTAAATTCTGATTAGTTTTCTAATTTTTATCCCATATTAGCTTCATTCTAAAATATTCTCTTATTTTCTGATCGAATTGCACCTTTTGTTGTTGATCTAAAATTTTTTTTAGAAAGATCCTTATAATTCCTTTACTCAGACGCATGTAAAGAAATATTTAACAAAACTTCCCAGTCTATAATCCTGGGAGTAAATATTTCGTTCACTTCTCTTTTCACTCTTGTGTTGTGATGTAGATTGGCGTCCTCGTCACTTTATGCTTGTACATAGATTGTGCCTCTCGGGATGGAATAAAACGAAAATTACAAAAGTGTTATCTCTCTTCGGCAACGAAACTACTATGTATAATGATATTTTACAATCTAATTTAAACTTAATTTCTTAATTTTTAGCTCAATTTAGCATATATTTATTAATTAAATTATAAAATAATATCTTATTTTCTGATTCCATTCCACTTTTTTTAAATTTAATTATTGCTACAAAAGATCTGTGAAAATGCTTTTGTCAGTGGTTCCCACTCTCCGAGTGAAGGGTTAAAAATTGCCGATCTAAACATATTCTTGTTTAAAGATTCCTGTATTCCTGTATGTATAAGAAATACCTATCAGAATATCACAGTATGAATTCACAGGATAAAATTTTCATTAGGTTTTCTTTCTTCATCGCTTCCACTGGTACAAAAATTCAAGTCTCCCGGGATGAAAATTAAATAAAGTTAAAAATTCGAATTGTCTTCACTGTTTTCGATCACGACTGCTAAAAAATTAAATGCGTACATATTATATAAATAATTAATATTTTATTGTTTTTTGACCAATGTTTTTTTTGCTAACACAAAAAATTACCTTTAATGAAGCTTTTAAAATTAATGTTCAATATATCTTATTTTATCTTTGCTATGTAGCTCAAATAAAATGGATACAGAATCAATACACAAGAAATGATAAGATATCTCTTATCTCAAATGCTATAATGCTAATAATAAAAAGAGAAGCGTAAGATGCGTTATAATGTTTTCTGAATTAACACAACTCCATGACAATGAAAAAGACCCGATTGCTTATATGATGGGAAAACTGTTTGTTAACTTTCTACATTTCTTTTTTTAAGCGTTTGTGCTTATTTTGTTACCATTACACGAAGTTAATACAACCGTGGAACACACAACTACAGATCAACAAATTTTTTTAGATCTTTACGACAAAAAAAGATTTGTGTTTTTATTTCTTAAGAAAAGAACATAAGTTCTAAGGAATGATAGCAGCATGATATTTGATCCGGTTGTGCCAGGACTTCTTTTTCAGTAA
The DNA here is from genome assembly GCA_026543055.1 of Argiope trifasciata. Lineage (NCBI taxonomy): Eukaryota > Metazoa > Arthropoda > Arachnida > Araneae > Araneidae > Argiope > Argiope trifasciata. The sequence continues at coordinate 2,669 of JAPMOQ010066777.1, read as the reverse complement.
AAATTCATTTCCCGAAGTGAATGGTAATCCTGGATAGATCTGGTTCTGAAAGAAAAATAATCGGAATCGATTCAGCCGTACAGTAGCTGTCTTTCCTGGCCTTTAGCCAAAAATGAGAATTCCCTACTTTTTCTCAACCCTCTTAATCATTTTAGGATCACTTCACATGTTTGATTAGTCTCCTCCTCCCCTCTCAACATCGTTCTGTTTTCTTCCTCTACTGAAAATGGCGGGTAAACAATTTTTTCTTCTTCTTTTCGTCTGTCATTTCCCTAGGTGGGATTTAGAATTTCAAGAGAGAAGCGTTTTTGCTCATTCAAATAATTCCTTTTCTTGACATTTATTGGAATTTTTTCTACTTTTTCTTCTTGCTGTAGTAGTAGTACAAACTATTTAAATTTAAGAATGGAAACGTTGAAAGCTTTATCTATAAAAATTTTCGAATAAAGGCTGTTTTTGTTCATGTAAATATCAACGTAGCATATTAAATGACATGTTGAATTTTTTAAATCTTCCTGATTAAAAAAGGGCAGAAATGATTTCATAACTCTACGTTAAAACGAAAAAAACATATATGTTTATTGATGAGAGATCATATTAATAATTACTTTCCTACTCATTTTTTACACAATTTTAATATTCAGTCGCTGATATATCAGAAAAAAATACTTTATTAATTCTCACAACGCTTTTAATGAAAATAAATATGAACATTTTTATTGATTATATATTTATTTATTTTATTAGAATATATTTAAGAATTGCATCAGCCGACCACGCGTTGATGTGACTCAATCTGGTTAAACAGAGAAGAAAAAAAAGAGAAATCGCATTTTTAAATATGTTTAATTCTACACTTTTTGTAGAGATACAATATTTTTCGCTGCTTCACTGTCTATGCTGATATAGAAATTATCTGGCTTGCCAACTCAAGAACATTTAATGTATAATTGTGCAAATGAGAAGCAATTCCTGTTTAGCTCTAAACTAAGCGATACTAAAGAATGGCCCTGATCTTTGTTGAACATGTAACATATAATTGTGTATGTGAGAAGCAATTTATGTCTAGGTTTAAACCGCACAATTCTTAATATTATCCTTGAGTTTTGTTGATGGTGATTGAAAATTTCAATCAAAATGGGAATTGCAATTTCAATCAAAGTGGGAATTACAATTTAAACCAAAATGGGAATTGCAATTTTCATTTGGAATAGCATAACAATTGAAACCTCAAGTAAGGGATATATGAAGAAATTTCACTTTTGAGATGCATTATAGATGACACGCCGATTTTCAACTGCAGTATGCACAATGGCATATCTGTCAGATGATATGAATCAAAAAATTCTGCTGGATAATTCCGCTTTTCATCTGCTTCCACCATGTTTTGATTGTTTGACTTTGAATGTTAGTCTGAATAATATTATTCGTAGACGTTTCATTTACTCATAAGAGGTATCCGTAGATGTCTTCTATGTAAATAAGCTATTCATGATTCTGATAATAGGTTTAAATATTGGGAAACACTTTTAAATCAATTCTTTAAAAGTCATAAGTTACAGAAAATACATTGCAATGAAATTCTTCGCATTTTCGTTCCCAAATTCTAGCAATTGATTATCTCAGAGTCTATTATTTTGCACCTGGATATTCATATTTGTAGTTAAATACAACATCTAAAGTGTCGCCACAAAATAAAATATTTCGGGCTAGTATTTATTTTGTACAATGGTGTCAATTGAGGAAATAAAGGAAAGATATACCTGAAATCTCTTGCAGGCAATATTAACGTGTTCCCAAATGTGAGTCGAGCAAAACTTATCCTCAAACAATAAGTTTACATTTATACAATACTTTTCACTTGACAGATGTTTTAGAAACGTCACACTTGGGAGTTTCAATGAATTGTATGTTCGATGGCAGTTTCAAAGCTAAATGGACAGTTATTACCCTCGGTAGCAATATCGCAGCTATTTTGGATTACATAAGAATTTTTGCTAAGCTATTTTGGGGGTCGAATCGCTACCAGAATAAATTTAACTAGGAAGAACTTACCAATTTCTCTTAGTGTATTTAAGAAGAGTTATCCAACCTCATTATTGGTAATTTGAATAACTTGATGAAAATGTCTTTTTGATTAAGTTTTATGGACAAAACAGATTGCCCGCGTTGTAATTTTATTCAGATGCAATTCTTCTTTGATCAGAGCAGCAGCAGATAGATTTGGATATATAATTCCTGATTGATTGGAAACATTTTCTGTGATTTCTAAATACAAATCTTCATTCATTATCAACTCTTTGTAGATTTTTGCTGTCAAATCTATTTTCATATTTGAATTTCCGATGCATATTCAACGGGAAATATTTTCAGCCATGTGTGATTTCTATTTCTCCCATAACTCTTTAGGAGCAAGAGTTGTCGTTGCAGCAAGTCGTTGATATAAATGAAAATAATGTAAGAATTTGATTCGGAAGTGACGTGAATGCCATTATTGACAGCATTCTGTGACTTGTGTAATGTTGTTGACAATTGTCGTTTGTTGGATGGACGTTGGATCAAATATATTTACCAACAGCTAGGGAGAAAAAAAATTCCATCATCTTGGCTAGGATGTACGATGTTTACTCATTATACTTTCTTTGAATAACATACAAAACTACAAAACA